>BGNK01001970.1:69257-92815 GCA_003297005.1 Symbiodinium sp. clade A Y106
CTGCCACTGCTACTGCTACTGCTACTGCCACTGCCACTGCCACTGCCACTGCCACTGCTGCTCCTGCTGCAGCTACTGCTACTGCTACTGCTACTACTGCCACTAACTCCACCACTGCCATTACCAGCACGACACCGCTACATTGCGACTACAATACTGACTTTTCAACGTCAAAGACCGCGACACTTGCTCATGCTACTACTACCACCGCCACCATGATGGTCTCTACCAGGGGCTACTGAAAGATGATCATCATAACCACAAAAGACGGACAGCTTAGATAATGAGGGATGGAACGGTGTTGGTAGAGCTGGCCGTAGTCGCAGTAGGAGCAACAGAAAAGCAGTCTTTAGCATTGTTGCAACACCCATGCAAGTCTTCCATTCTCCAGCATGCAGTATGCAGGCAGCATAAGCTTACATAACGTGAAGTTCGCAAGAACACGGCGATGGTCATAGAGACACTGTGGATGGTGTTGGGAGCGCACCACTGTTCCAGCCGGGCCAATAAGGTCGGCATACTATTACAAGGGCGAAATCGTGACCGAGTTCCGATCCCTGTCAGCATCTTTTTCCAGTCGAAAAGGCATCCTTTTCGGAGGTGGGGTGGTTATATAGTTATAGTATTGTGCACGCAGATATATGTAATAGGCTGTAGGAGGCCTTTGAGTCGTTTGGGTTGATAGGCGATGAAGTTGGGGTTCTTCCATTTGTGCCGCAACCAAGATTTAGGGCTGGTGGTGCTGTCAGCGAACAGAGGAGATTTAGTTGCTGTTCTTCAGAGTTACACAGCGTGGGCGGTATTTTTGGTCCACGTCTTGTCTGAGTCCCAGATCTTGGTAACAACCTCTGTGTTGCCGGGGAGATTTACGAATCACGTGCGCTGCATCGCATGTGATGCTTGGGGAACTCGTCGGACGGATGAACACAATTTGAACATGTACGAGGTATAACACAGGCATTTCTTAACGAACCGTTCCATCCGCAGCTAACTCTCGGACCAGGACGCATTGCGAAGAACTACCTGAAGACATGGTGCCTTCCCTGGGTAGCTGTGTTCAATCAATGCTTTTACCAGCGGCTTGTTCAATGTGTTCTGGGTTCTGGAGAAACCATGCAAGCAGACGGGTTTGGTTGGCAGCATCACGCACGAAGTTTCTCATTTATGCCAGATCGCACTATAAGGGAATGACGACGGCACATCATCGCGGTGGTTGCTGAGCTTATGCGTAGCCTTCGATGTCTTTGTAGCGCGGCCAGGTTTTTCTTGGACGTCGTGGTGCTGGCAGGGAGCTCAGCGCAGCCTCTCCTATTGCAGGAGTGTAGGAGACGAGACATTAGCCTCTCATCTCGCATCTTGAATTTCGTCCCACGCCCGCTGTACGACGCGGGCATTCAGTCATTCTGCACGACGTGCGCCATAGCTGCTTCTTCCTCCACCCGACAGTGGCTCATGATGGACGGGGGAAGATAACTAGAGCGCAGAGTGCTTTCGTGACGGGTTGGATGAGAGTTGCGCAGCCGGCAGGCACCGGAGTGGATGGAACGACTGGGCTCCGCCGGCGAAGAATCAGGCCCAAGGGGGTATACTGGATGTTGGAAGCATGTAACATAAGGGCCGTAATGATTCAAATAGGGTTTTTTGGGGTTCTGTATTATACTGATAGTGTAAGAAAAAACCCCCAAACCCTATTCTAACTATCAAGGCCCTTATAGCATCCCCAGGAGCTGACCTACTCCCGTGCGGGACGCGGCAACCGCATCTTCCAAACTCCGACCCTTAGCCAGGCGAGGCCTTCAAGATCATCCGTTCCTTCCGATTCCTGCGCACGCCTGGACCTCGTAATTAGGGTTGGCTGCATGTTCAGGTTCGAGGGAGTTGTAGTGGGACCGAGCCGTGAAGTGAGGGTCAGACTCAGGACGGTGACGAATAATTACCAACATTATTCCTTAGAGTCCCGCATTAGAATCCGACTGATTATAAAGGAGCCCAAAACCTCGAATTATTAAGGCTCTTTCAGTAGATTAGATATGTTCTACGAGGCTACGGCTGCTACGGCTGCTGAAGCTCCAGAAACTCTTGGCTATGGCCCAGCCCTCAAAAGCCACAAGTCGGGTCTCGTCACTGCTGTTCTTATCGGTTTTGACAGTGCTTTGGGTCTGTTTCGTCTTGGGAACACTATTGTGTTGCCCGCTGTTGTTTTGGCTTCGTGCTTGAGGGTTTTGTATCTCGTGCCGAATGCTAACATCGGAGCCCTTATCGTGTTGTGGTGCTTGTTGGTAGCTGCTGTCGAAATAAGCATCATCAGCACTGGCCGTCACTGACATACTTCATCTCAGGGGTCCGTATGTTGCGAAATAGACCCGTAATGTCTTCTGCCGACAAGTAGTTGTATTTTGTGTCGAAGGTTTCGAAAACACGGGAAACGAGTATGTTGGATGAGGTTCTCTCGTGTGAGTATTGGTAAGCCCTTCGCAGTGCAAAGTTTGTTGTCTCAGAACCTTCGTAGAACCACAGCCAGTCCCTCTTACCTCATGTTTGGATATGTTTCTTCAGTTCTCTCCCTGCAGACAAGTGCGCGACAAGGGCCTTTTGTCTTTCATAAATGACTAAAGCCAAAGGTGTTTATGTTTCCTGGTTCGTCTTTGTGGGCATGTGGCTTCATGCCAACATCGTTCGTCCTTTGTCCTTGTTGTACACTTGGGCTTAGCTGCATCCCGTCACGCCGCACTCTCACGTATCGCCTCTTAGCTGCCACTCAAGGTCTATGACTTGATCGACAGTGAGTTCACGCACGGCTCTCAAAACATCTGGGAGCCTGGCTCCCCCCAATCCTTGCTCAGAAAGCAGAGGGCCTGATGCCTCGCCCTGGGACCCCGGGAATCAGATCAGATCCTGCTCGCTGTGCATTCCAGGACTGATGGGCGTGGGTGACCTGCCAAGGTTCATCATGTTCACATGCATCCGCCTGATCTTTTTCATCGTTGTCCTGAACCACTGCATTGCTTGCGTGTGGCACCCTGCCCTGATAGTCACTTGAAGGCTTCTCTCTCTCCCTCTCTCTCTCTCTGGAGCTCCTGCGGATGCTGTGAGTATCTATGCGGTTTCAGACCTCGTGTGATGAGGGCTCAGAACCTAAGAGCCTCAGGCCCAAGGGAGCAGCGTCTCACAGAAAATGCGCTATATAAGTCTTGTTGTACCCATGGATGTGCAGTGCTTCGTGGCTCAGGTACTGGGTTGGGAAGTCATCGCTTGAGGGCGGCTATGATAGCTGGATGAACATAGGCACCTGGGCCAAGAAAGCGAATCAAAATACATACATACATACATTATTAATACATACATACATTCATTCATACATTCATGCATGCATACATTCGTACATACATATGTGTGTATGCGAGGGCGTTATATATCGTTTACACATATATGCATATATATATATATATATACAATGTATACACACATACACACACACACACATATATATATATATATATATGTATACATCTGCACATGTGGATGGATAGAGAGATAGGCAGGTAGACAGACGGACATATAGATGCACATGTGTTTGATTGTGCAGACACCTATGGGCACATACTCATAAACACATGCATTCATGTGCACATAAACACTATGCATGTAGGTATGCATGCATTTCTGCAGGCATGTATGTACGTGTTTTGTATGTATGTACGTCGCTACGGATTGACACTTGCCGCTTTGCGCGAATTCATGTTGCTCATGCCTACACTTATGCATTCATTTCGTAGACACAGGTTGTTGGTCAACTCTCCTGCGAATTGAGAGGCTTGCGGTTTGCTTCTAAAGACCTAACTTGGCAATGCAGGTGGCGTGCCCATCATTGAGGCCAGCTTCCCATACCGCTACACTACGTCGCTGCATTGGAGTTTAACTCAGCCACTTGGATTGCACGGTGATAGCCATGAGCCGCATGACTCCTAACCTGAAGGCTGTGGGCCTGTGGGTGGTTCCTCGGCCATGGGCGAAGTAGCATGTGGCCGCTTAGCCGCGTGTTATTCAGCTGGCAAGGTTCACGCCTGCTTCAATGGAGATTTCGGTGCCCCAGCCGCAGCTAGCACGTGGTATCTAGTGCCGCTGGCATTGTAGCGTGCAAGATTAAGTTATCAGGTTGGAGGAAGCACATCGCAGAAGACAAAGCGTTTGCAGCAACGGCCAGGAAATAACTTAATTAGTGCAACCGGTTTCAGTTTCAAGCCACACTTTAGCCACTGAAGCCCCGTCGCATGGGTTCCGCCTCGAGATGAGGCTCGAAACACGGGCGAACGAGCTCGTCAGCCGCACACGAGCTTCAGTCGGGTCTAGGGTTTAGGCTTCAGTGGGGAGATTCGCTTCTCTGTTCAATGCGAGGGAAGCCATGGCTCTGTTCGGCAGCGAGTGAAAACCACGTCTGCGGAGTTAGACATTGATCGACACGAGTTGGTTCATTCACGTATGCAGCCACTCAGTCTGCCATTCCATCAAAGTGTATTGGCCATCTGCTTCTATAGACCCTGCTGGCTTTGCCTTGTCCTGCAAGCTCTGAGGTATTCTCGATCATGATCCTCTTCTTTGCGCTCATCGTTTTCTCCTCCGTGATCGGCCAGGCGGCTTCCAACGGGCTTCCGGCTGTAGATGCCTGGAATGCACTGTCATGAACCAAAGACCACGCGCCTGGCCAGGTGACCAGCTCCATGATGTCTCTTCAGAACATGCAGGCCTTGCGCGATGAGTTTACTGGTCAGGGCACATGCACAATTTAGGACGCCCCAAAGCCCAACCAGACCGTAGAACCAAGCATGGAACGTCGAGACGCCTTCTTCACATGTGTGCCAGGCCAGCAGCAGAAAGCAGTTTTGGCTCCTGCGGCGCTTCCTGAATGCTCGCAAGGCCGAGGGCAGGTGTACAGTACGATTGTCATTATTTGTTGTTAGTATTTTTTACTACTGCTATTATTATTGTTGTTATTGTTATTCTTGCTGTTATCATTGATAGTATTGGTGTTATTGTAGTTGTTACTGTTTTTGTTGGTGCAGGCGTAGGCTTAGTTCTCATCGGGAGGATACGGCGGGTCAGGGCTCTGAATAGGGGAGTCTCGGGCTGAGGTGCCGAAGAAGAGCGGCAATCGGATCATCCGCTTCCTGGAGCAGCGCGTGCCGAAAGAAAGGCTCCGCTCCTTGGGTTCAGGTCCGATAGTTTGGGGCTGCCCAAGTTCTGCGAGCTATTATCCGGGACGATGTCGTGGGCGCCTGAGGTGTATCTATGGTATGACCACCCATGAGCTAAATGTTCGAGCACGCATATGTATGTATATATAAGTAGATATGTATAAATAGGTAGGTACATCGGTAGATAAGAGTATGTGCAGCCGTGCGTTGCACCATCCATGCCCCCGTGCAGTCAGAAAGTGCAGCAGAGGGACATCAAGCCGGGGACCTCAGCATCTTCCAGCAGACTGAGTCTGAGATGTCCTCACCCCCCAGCAGCCGAAGACCTGCTATAGGTGCTTAGATATATAATTACCAAGACTATTTTGAGAGTTCCTTATTACAATTATCGTATAATGCGCCCCAAAACCTGATTCTAATTCTTGAGGCCCCTATATAGCTCAAGTCTACAGTGTCTATACATTTTGGCTCAGAGTCAGAGCTGTCCGAAGGAGGCTCAGAGGCAGAGCTTGCCCAGCTTCCGAGGCCCGGCGATGCCCGCAGGAAAGTATTTGCATGAATTGACGTGTGCAGCGCGATACCGTGAAGTGGCGTCGGCGGATCCTAGAGCTTTGGGCCTCGAAGCCGGAGGCGGAGGCATGGCTGGCCCGGCGCCAGGATCTGACGGAGCTCACGGGCAAGAGGCAGGAGCTTCTGACAGAGGTACTGCTCCGCCACGGGGCCGCCGAGGTTGCCAAGTACGTCTGGGGCAGGCGCTGCTCCGATGCGGATCTTCTTCGAGGAGAGCTGCACCGGGCAGAGGAACGTCAGCAGGCGGCGGTTCTCTTCCTGCAGGATACCGACATCCGAGAGCATTGCCAAGGGCTCGCTGAGCGTCTCGCTCTCTTCGAGGCTGAACGCTCAGCAGCAGAGGCCAAGAGCAAGGTGGAGCGGCTGCAGCTTGAGAATGCCATCCTGCAAGACCGGTGCGAGCAACTCCAAAGTCAGGTCGTCAGAGCCGAGGCGCAGATGAAGGATGCATGGCAGGAGAAGGCCATCTACAAGGAGCGTTGTCGCCAATTGGAGCGCCAGCTTGCCGAAGCCGATTTGAGGCAGCCAGAAGAGAAGCGGATGCGGATGTATAAGCGCGGATTGGTAGTCCCTCGGGCTTGCAGCTCCGTGTGCCAACGCAGAAGTCAGAGCAGAAAGCTGGTGCAGCATCGCTGATAAAGTGCGGAAGGGATATGGGCAGGGCTCTGGTTAGTCGTGCTCAGAGGTCATGCGGCGTGCCTGGTACGGTATCAGTTCCAACACGCACTCCTGAACTTCCTGCATGCGGGGCCAGGGATTTGGGATTTGGAATTGTGGGTACGGCGCCGGGTACAGTGTGACAGCCTGGCATTTTTGCCTGCTGAAGATTTACCGTTTGAGGTGTAAGCCCTTAGGTTCAGGTGATTCGGGTGTACCGTTAGAGGTCACGTCTATGGTTCAGGTGTAGTGTTTTAGTTCCGCTTTGGGGTTGACGACCCGCAGTACTTCCCGGGGCACATCAGCGACTTTCCGGCAAGTTGGGCACAGGGGCCATCAAAACAAAATGAATACCAGGAGCCCTTATGATTATTACTACAACTATTATTGTTTTCAATATGACTATATAAGTTTTATTATTATTATTATTCTTACTACTATTGTATTAGTTAAGGCAAAACGAGGCCTTGCCCTGGTCCCTTTTTGCCCGCAAGTGTGTCGGAGGATCCTTTCTCTGCTTTCGGAGCCCTTGAAGGACTTGCTCGCTTGGGAGCTTCATCGAAGGCCTGGGCTGACTGCAAAGCTTCGGGGTCTCGGAGCTGAAGGGTGCTTTGTGGAGCTCATTGAACGCATGGTTTCCTGGAAGGTTCTTCAAAATTCGTAAGCTTTAGTCTGCAAAACACTGAGGCTCAGCAGGAGCCCAAATAGAGACTCTCCGCTCCTGTGTTGAAGCCATCCCTTCAATCTTGAAAGCTGCTGTGCAGGCTTCTTGGGCGCCATCGGCTATTCTACATACTTCATGGGGCCATCGAGGCCATGATGATGAGGCGGGGCTGCGCCGAGTTGTTTTAAGGGCCCGTCTGTAAGGAAAGAGTGCATGGAAGGTAATGAAGCTTTCGCAGAAAAGCGCCCGCCCTCTGCAAGTGTGACGCAGCCCTGGTTTGAGAGTGTCGCACGGACGGAAAACATCATGCCTCCACTCCGGCAAAGACAAGAAACAACCCAGTGACGAAAGCCCACATGCAGACTTCTGTTGCGCTCGGTCCACATGTCCGGATCCTTCGGGAATTCCTTGTGCGTTTCTGGTCTGCGCATGGTGACAACGCGGTAGCCGCTATGCCAGAATTCTAGAATGAAGGCAAGACGGTAGAGGTATACAAGCAGGGCGGCAGTTCGTTGAATGACGCTCAGATTCATGCCTTGTATTCGGAGGGTGTGCAGCGTCGCCGTCTCCGAGTCGACCTTGGCAGAGCAGGCGTGGTTATGCGGTTCCTGTCCAGGGTTCGGCCAGCTGATCCCCAGCTGTGTCTTGCCTGTCTGCAAACTTGGTTGTGTCAAGGTCAGGCTTTTCAAACTAAGGCCTTCTGTTTGTGCATGTCGTTGGCCGAGTGGATCTAAGCCGCCGGAGGATGAACTCTTCCGTGCCGGTGAGAGTGCCTCGCACATGACGTTCGTCCTTTCGGGGCACTTCCACTATCAGCCGGGTGCTCGTGATATTGCAGCGGCCAGATCTCGATGCCCTGATAGTCATAGGTGCTACCAAAATCCACCAGAAGCGCAGGCTTGCATGTGGAAGGTACGACCTGGCTTGGTTTGTTCGTTGTGCAAGACCCTTCAACAAATGTAGATTAAGGGCACATGCTTTGTACATGCTGCCTGCTTGGCTAGCGTTTGTGCTTCGTGCAGCCTTTGTAATGGCAGAGTCACTTCTGCAACAAGCTTTTGCTAGCTTGGCAGCAGCGCCCTCGGTTTTTTGGCTTGTAGAATCGTTGCCTAGCTTTCAGTTCTGCAACCCTCAGATTGAAGGTTTCATCCACTTCTGAAATCCGCACGAATTCATGAATACCGCAGTGTTTTCATGCCCGGACCAGCAAAGCACGCTGTTTGGATGCATGGCCGAGGCCTGGGTACGAGTTCCAAGAGACCCGAGCCGAGCTTCCAAAGGGTCAGTCGAGGAGCTACAGGTGGTTCTTAGACTTCGCATTTGGCTAATGTATGAATCTGAATCCTACTATTTTGGGGGTTATGGGCCCAGGGCAACCCTTGAGTCGAGTGAGTGTTGTTGTTGAGTCTGCGGGGCTTGAATAGGGCGCTGCGAGCCAGATGTTGTTGAACAGAGAGCATCGTCCAGCACTTGCTGCGCAGAGCAGTGGAGTTTGGCAGTTGGGCATTCAGCTGTTGTCTCATCCATAGCATCGAGTGTGTGTAGGACGCCTTCCTTGGTTTTAGGGGAAGACGCCCGGTTATTTGGATCTCTTGACACATGCCGACTGCCTGACTCTTTTGCGCAACGCCCTCCTGAGGCCAACCGACATTGGCGAGGACCTTAACTGGTCCGAACGGAGTTGAGTATGCAGGGTTTTCCACTGGCAGCCATGGGTTCCCGAGCGAGCAAACTTTCAAATAGTATTGGTAATTATTTAGGCGCTTATATAAGCACAGATCTTAGGCCCATACCGCTGGCTCGTGGAGCCCTGTCTTTGGACAGACTGGCAGCACCAAGGAACGCCGGGCCCTTGACACCGTGGGCAGATAGTCGCAGTGATAGATCTGCTACATGCCCAACCCAAACCCCTGCAGTAGACACCCCCGGAGCCCCAAGGCCAGAAGCAAAACCACAGACTGGCTCTGATACAGCGGTGGATGTTGAGCATATCCTCGTTTGCGCGTCACCGCTATTGAGGAATTTCGACCAATGTCACGGCGAGGGAGTTTGTGCCAAACTAAAGCAAACGACAACAGTGGCCCGTTTATCGCTTTGCAGAGCTAGCCGTACCTGGAGATGCAGCAGGGTTCAGCTTCCTGGAGCATTGAGGTTCACGGCCGTCAAGACCGGTGAGCCCAAGACTTACCCAGATGCGCACGTGATTGTAATGGGCACCCAATGACTTCGGGCTCAAGGCTCTACGAAGCTGTTGCCTTGATGATCACTGGTCACCCATTTTCGGGCAGGTTGTTTGCCGAATCTCGCGTTCCCTTTGTTTGCCGCCTGTTCAAATTCTGATAAATTCTGGATCCCGACGGCAGGATTTCTGCAACGACTCTTTGGAGATTGTTACTGCGTGATTCTGGGAATCGTTTTGGTCATGGGGTTGGCGTGTCGGATGTGCTCCAGAGCTTCAACACCGAAACCCCACAATATGGTGAGACATAGCCAGCAATAAGTATAGCTGCCTGTCTGCTCCGCTTTGAGGAGACGGTGGAAAGAGCAGCCATCTGGCACGAACATTGCTTAGAGTCTCAGAGATCGAAAAAATCCACTGGCGAAACGCCCTATGCACGGTAGCCGTTACGAAGAATCGGCAGGACTTTGTTTGCCACATGTTGGTCTTGTATAACGTGGCTTGTAGCTTGTCTCGGGCATAAGACGTGATGCCGTTTCTATAGCTTTGCCCAGGTCACCGTTAAGATTAGAATGCAATGTTGTGACTCAGTCATGTTCACCGATATGTTTTGTGGAACCATGACTAGCTTCACCGATTTCCGACGCCGAAAGCCGCCGGAAGTTCATTGGTATCAGGCTGTGTCATCTGGACCCCGGCAAATTTGCAGATGTCATGCAGGCAGGGCATCATGGAGCAAGGGCCAGTACCTTGCACTCACTGCATAGGCGTAGCCGAGTTTGCTTGAGCGTTTAGGCTCGGGTTCCGCCGTTTCATGCCCGTCGCAGGCGCATATTTGGCGCAGACCTTAGAGGCCTCAGCATCTGCGCACATCACGGGACACTCCAGCCTGCCGTAATATTCTGGTAGCAGAGGTCCTGCATTTGACGATGGCTGAGGCCATGGAACTTCTGCAAGCAGTATGCCTTGGGCTTTCTTGATGCCCTCAACAACCTGGATCCTCGGCTCCTGGAAAAAGATGATTGTGAGTTCACCGGAGCCATGTGGCGTACAGCAGAAATCGACTGCAGCTACAGGGGAAGTAAGCAGCAGTAGTAGCAACACAAACGCGGAAGTGCACAGAGCAAGTAGTAGGTGCCCTCGTAACTAGTAACTGTTAGTACCTTGTAGTGCTGGTAGCACTTGGTACTGGTAGCATCAGCTATTTGTCATCGTAGTCGCATTGTCCTCACCCCAGTAGTGGTAGTGGTAGTGGTGGCAGCAGAAGAAGAAGCGGCATGGGCAGTCGACTTGATGATTTCGCACGTTAGCCGTGATGGCTGACTGTCGCACATCAGCCGTGATGGCTGGCTGAGTGAGATGTGAGATGTTTGGATCGCATGATGTGAGATAGATGCATTTAGATCCTTGTGAGACCCAGGATGCCTTTGAGACGTCGGACTTGTCTGGGCCTGAAGTACGCACGGCTTTCCTTTGAGCATTGTTACGATTGAGTTGGAGATCTTGGTCAGCCTGCCATGCATGGGCATGCCAAGATCTCATCTCGCGTAGGCTTGGCCAGTCTGTGGTGGACACGGGCCTTGAGCACGGACCTCGCTTCCCTGCCTGTGCTGGAATCCTGCGAAACAGGCTTTAGCCGAAGATTCGACCAGACGGAAGTCGTACAGCATGAAAGAAAGCAGCCTGTCCTTCGCATGCTCTCCAGAGCCGCCAAATGCCTGAAAGCAACGAGGCAAGCTCTCGCCGCAGCCCGGGCAGAATCAGATCAGGTCGAGATGGACCGCTGCGTTGGGATGCAACCGGGTCTCAGATCGAAAATGCATGGCGATCGAGTTTCATGTGCTCCTGGACAGCAGCATTCACGGCCTCTCAAGAGAGTAAACCCTATGTCCGAGTTGTGAGAGCGTAAACCCGAAATAGCTTGTGCTCCTATTTGTCAGAAGCCGGTGCAGGCGCACCTTCTGACTATGACGATGGCCGACGACGACAACAACAACAACAACTACTGCTGCTACTTCTACTGCTCCTGCTACCACTGCTACTCACTACTACGACTACTCCGATTCAGACTCGGTAAAGGCAGCCCTACTACTTACTGCTGCATACTACTACACACTACCACTGTGTACTATCACATGCGATTTAGTGTTGCATCATGCATTCCACCTACAAGTGCGGCTACTGCCTGTATTCCCACTACTACCACTACTAGGCCACTACTACATCTACCACTACTCCTACTGTTACTTCTACGACTCCTGCTGCTACTGCTACTGCTACTACTGCGACTTCTTCTTCTGATGCTGCTACTGCCACTGATACTGCTACTGCTACTGTCTCCAGTACCACTACCACTTCCACTGCTATAACCGTACTCCATTAGTACTGCAACCACTTCTGCAGGTTACTGCTTTTTCTACGTATAGCTGGGACCACTACTGCAGGACTGGCTGGAAGAAATCAACGATCAATGGAGTGGCTTATCCCAAATTAACATTGGCTTGGGTGTTTGGTTGCATCCCTCGAGATTAGGAAGCAAGACCTTTGCCGGTATTCTGTCTGCTGGTGCAGTGGTGCAAAAAGCCAATAAGCCATCTTCCAACTTATGAGTTGTAGATTCCGACGAGTTCCCTGCGGTGCGACATTGTTCAGCTGGGCGGGTGGCAAAAAACTTTATGAGTCTGAATCTTAATCAACCGACGGCCCTCTTTGTTGCTCAGTAGCACCTGTGCTTGCAACTTTGGGCGGCCACGTGCAGCAAGACTTCGACCCCGAAGACTTTACCCGAAGATTTTTAGGGTTTTATAGGGATCTAGCGTTTTCAGTTAGTTTTGCAGCTTGGGCTACGGTTGGATGAGCACATTGTGTAGGTAGTGAGAATCGCACATATATGGTGCTCCCAATGCTGGCTGCAAGACATGTTCAGGCCTCGTTCACTGCACTGACTTAGCCCGTAGTATTTCGAGGTGATTCTTTGCTGCAAAAGAGCAACTCCATGAGGCCGGTGAGGGCGTGCGGAAAGAGAAACACGGCCTTTCCCCAGTGAGCGAAGAAGGTAACCTAGAAGTAGAGTAGGTAACCTTTAACCTTTTTGGGGTAGTATAATCCCTATATAATCCTTGTATTATGAAAAAGGTTAACCTTTAGTTCCCCATGATACCCGACAAGTAGGGTAATGGAGGCCTCCGGGGCCCGGGTTTTGCATGGTTTTCGTGGGTTTTTGTGTCCTGGATGCTTTCAGCCCCCGGGGCTGAAGTGGCTGAAGTTGTTGGAATGCATTTCGCAATGTCCCGGGGTCTTTCTGGTCTTGGCTGATGCTTGAAGACGGAATGCCGCTGTACGACTTATTGTGGCCTAAGGACTGGGATTACGTCCATTAGGTGGCATGAAGGTCACTTGCCAGACTAGGAGTGAGCACAAGAAGACCCACCTCCAACCGACCTTCTGGTTGGAACGATGGACCAGCGACGATGTCAGCTAATTCATGGTACAGACTTAAACCGTTTTTGTACTGGTTGATAGTGATAATCATGTCTGTGGTTGGAAAAAGTAGCATTCGTCCTTGGAGCTGCATGTAATGGCGGTGGTAGCACTAGCAGTTAGTAGCAGTGACAGGGGTCGTTGTTGTCGTCCTCGTCGTGGTCAGTCCTCGTGGTGGTTGTGGTGGTGGTGGTCATCGTCTCTTTGTGCTTCCACGCATGTATACATACAGTACATCGGTACAGTACATTGGCATTTCATTTCTATGTACGCATCGCCCTCAACTCTTGGAGCAACTACAACTACGTGGTACAAGTGTGTATTTGCTTCAGATGTTCAGCAGGCATCACATAAAAAGACGCTGCAAGTGCATGTCCCAACGTCGTTATGCAGTCACCGACATGAACAATTCTAGTAAGCATACACACCATGTCTCATGTACATCACAAGTGATGAGCGACCTTTGTCGGAGGTCGATGGTTGCCGCGCGCCTGACGCGTGCCAGCAAACACAGCAGGTGAGTCTGCGCCGACCCCGGCAGCCGACGCTAAGCCCCCAAACCCTGAGCCGTAACCCGCATAAGCTCTTCATCCGAGTTAAACCCAAGACAACCCAGGCCACAGTTTCAGGGTTGCTGTTGGTGTCCCAGTGTGTAGGCTCTAGGTTTAAGGTTTAGGGTTTAGGCTGCAGTGAAAAGTGCTCTCGAGGTCTCCATTCTCGTCTAGGAAGGAGGTTCCAAGAGCAGCTGTCTCGGGGGTAGGCCCGGTCAGGCGCCTTGCATGTGCATGCTGTACCTTGCTTGGTCGGGCTGGTTTCTCGTTTGCTACGTATCCTACGTCGGGTTCATAATTGCATCATGTACATATGTAGTAATTATGTTACAAATGTGTTCTTGCATCTACTTGCACTTGTCTTGATGCACCCTTTAGAACAGAAAACCTTGTTGGTCTTGCCTTTTTGTTAAGGGTTTCTCGAGCCCAATCTGTTTCGGTCGGGAAGTCAAGCCTGACCACTTATAAGCAAGGGGAATTGGGGAATGCGAGTGCAAGCGCATGCCCATAAGGATCCCACCTACCACCATGCAACGACTATGAAGGATGGCCCCCATGAGAAAGATTCTCCAACATCTGGATTTTGGTGGCAGATCCTTCTGCTTGTGCGCTGCTAGGAAAGCCCATTTTTGTGAAAGCCGCGGGCCTCGCTTGCCACTTGGCCCGGGGATCCGCTTCGGCTTCGTACGCTGGGTGCAAGCTGCGGCCAGCGGAGCCAGCGGTATGTAAGTCAGACGAAAATTCAGTATTGAACACATGGACATGTGCATGCTCACGATGCCGGCGCGCACGCGTCTGTGTGTACGCTTAAAATGCCCGGACAAGCAAAACATACGGACACAGATTGACATGCAGGCTGTGAGAGGGTATGTAATTATGTGTCAGTGTAGATTGCACGACCTGCACATTCATTCACTCATAGCTGTAGTATTTGTATCTGTTGTAGACATGCATGTGTACCATTGCGTACCCATAGTCTTGTGAGTGTCTGTGTGTGTATGTGTTCTCGCACATGATGTTGATACTTAGTACACACGTACAGACCTGCACAATGCAAGGTATTGGTCTGCCGCCGGCGCAACAATCTGGCACGTTTTCCACTTCGATAACAGAAATAATTGTCATCATCATCGTCTTCCCGATCACAATCATAATAGCGGTGTATCGCTGCTCCGGCACGCAAGCGCATGCCTGCTGCCACAGGAGACTCATCGATGCAAGACGTGCATGGCTCCTTAGAGTCAAGCCGTAGCTATGTGTGCCAGACCTGCCAACCGGCTAATCGGTTGTTTGCGGAGGCAGCCCACCGCAGCATTCAGCAAGCTCCCGACATTTTTCCCGGAAATGTTCCGATCCAAGGCCGTGGTACTTTCAGACGCTATAGTGTCAAGTTGATCAGGTCTCATCAGGGCCACCAACACTACGTGCATCCAGTGATGCTGATACAAACTCAAACATTATAGACGCTTGTGGGAAGAAAGGCCGTTTATCGGAGCGTTGAAGGGCGTTCAGTGGGAGCTGCTGCTCAAAGACTCTGGACTCTGGATCTTGTCTCAAAGATCGGCTCGCAGGTCTCCAACGCTCAGTAACGTTTTAGGCCCCGTGCTATCATGCAGCACTGTGGGGTGTAAGCAATTGAGGTCTCCCCATGGACTGTTGTGATGTGTCTGAATAGGCTGAGTTAGGACCGCATGCCCTTGTATCAGCAACAGCCACCACAACATCAGGAAGATTCTCCAACTTCAATGCACGAGCATATGACTACTCTTGATTCCGAACAATGGGTTTCTGTCAGGGTTCGAGCCTATGCCACACTCACAGAGCGATCTCCTTAGGCTCAACCTCAAATTTGAAACCCTTCTGAAGCCCTTCCAGGAGCTAGAGCCTCAGCTGCACCCGATCCTCCACGGTGCTCTGCTCAGATCGGTGATGGAGATATCATAGCACCACGGGTTTTTAGCTTCAAGCCGCAGTACACCCATGCAGCCACGTGTGATGTGTTACTTTCCTGGCAAACACTTTTGAAGACCATTTCCGTCATTTTTTTTTTGTGTGTGTGTGTGTTTCCATTGGTAATTAACCCTAGACCCTATATTCATCCGAAGTGCTTGTTGGAACTTATGCTTCGGGCAGCAAGTGGCGAGGCGAGCCGAGTGACGTCCCCTCGAGATGGCTCTATGTATGTGTGCGCGTGCGTAAATCATCTGTTTGCATGTGTATGTGTATACATGTATATGTGTATATATATATATATATATATATATGCAATTATATGCACATACATATCTCTGTGCTTGTGTCTGTGTGTGTTCATTATACTGTATGTTTATTCTGTGTACATACATTGACATACACACACGTGTACATAAATGAAAACTCGAGTGATCTCGAGTGTGCTAGACACCAGGCGTGGTCCCAACCTGGTGAGTTTCTGCGCATATGGACTAAGATGTGCACATTCCGGTACGCATGCATGCATCTGTGTATGCTCGCACTACAAACAAACATATATACTTGTTTGTTACATAACTACACCCAGTTTCCCCATACTTCCATGTATCCATGCATGCAGTAAATCATATCTGCCTGACTGCATGCAAGAACAAAGCAGTTTCCATAAGCATGTATGTATGCATGCATGTATGTATGCATGTCCATGAGGACGTAAGATCACATACATGTGTATGTATGTACTTGTGTATGCATGTTCTGCTGCAGCATGTGGCCAACTCAATGTCGAAACCTGCACGGCACGATAGGACATCTTGCGACCACCGCAGCCGGACCTATTTTGGTTCGAGTTTGCCAGTCCCTAGTTATTGCGGGGGCTCAAGGAGGCAGGGGCGCAGTTGCAAGTCAAATTCTGGCTAGATGTGTAAGTGCATAAGGCATATCTGTATGTATATACATGTAGGTATGTACACATGTATAATACGAATATTTAGATATGTATACATACACGAACAGAACACAACAACATATACAATATATTCCAGTATAATCTATTCTGTTCTATTTTATTAGTCTGTTATATCGGATTAGTTTTATATCTTATTGCATATAATGTGTCATATTGTTATACCGGTTATGTATTAAGAGCACAGTGTTCACGCTCGAAAGTTGATTTCCTTCTCTCTTCAGAAATCACACGGAGTCCGGAATCCCAAATTATGGCACCGGGTCCGGTCGCAAAATTTAGTTGTGCCGGGCCTACGACGCAGCACTCACGTAGGTGCCGCAGATGGGGTTCGGGCACCAAAAGCCAAGGGCAACTGAACAATTGTGAACAGGTTTACAGATAGCCGGAACCGGACCTTTCTTCGCGGTCGCAGGTCGGTGGGACCTTCCATCACGACAGGAGGACTGCGAAAGTTCAACGCATCTTGGTCTTGGTCTTTGAGCGAGGTAGTGTAAAGGACTTGTTTCTACGTGTGCAGAGAACCAGCAGCAGGACGACACATGTACCCATATGCATGCGCACGCTTGTTGGTGTAATGAATGAATGCCGAAGGGGCCGAAGTTGAAGTTACAGTACCCATCCTTCTTGTTTATGCAGTCAAGTGTAGTTGCCTGTTGGGTAAACATCTCTAGTTTTCAGTCATGGTGTATGTTGCGGCATGATAACCAGCAGGAGGAGTCCTGGTCGGGTCTAGACTTCCGTCTAACGTCCGTTGCTATTGACACCGTAGGCAGCATTGCCATCGAACGTGCGATAATGTGTGTGATTCGTTTCCCTCCGTTTCGCATGGTTATGAATGGGGCTACCTGTATGTATGACTTCAATTGTTGTTTTGAACGGCGCCGGCAGTAGTCTCAACACTTTGCACTTTGCCAATCCCAGCCAACAGGTAGGTAACTCTATATATGCACGACTTGATCGTCAGAGATGTTTTAGTTTCAGTTAACTGAGAGCCTTGTGCTCCTAAATCTAGGGGTGTTTGCTTTTTCCTTCCATGTTGTCCACGGAGGCAGGCTTCCATGTAGAAATACAGGTTACGGACAAGCACAAGTAGAGACGCCAAGACCCAAACACCCATCCTCAGCAGTAAGGATGTCCATATCTTGTGCAATCCACTTCATGCCGATCGCCTTGACTTTGACAGCAACTGGGCTGCATGAGTGTCATAAGGAATTCCTGTCTCCTGGTTTCGAAGCACACTCGATGGATCTCATAATGCAGCAGAGCGCCAGATAGCCTATGGCCTTGTTGCCTTCAGAGCATGCAAAGACATTACAGGCCAGTACATGATGCCCGTCGTGCATCCGTGACAAACTTTCAAGCATTGTGGTACGATTCAGCTTTCATTCTGCAATCTCTTTGAGCGGTCTGCACCCTGCTGGCGAGATCCTGGCTCCGGCGGTCCGGGGCGCTGTTGTGGCCGCCAATGAGAAGGTGCCTCTGTGGTCCGTAACCTTACCGAAGTGCCCCGGTGGCTCGCTTTTTTGTATTTTTGTTGGGTCTTCTCCTCCCCCCTGAATCCAGGTCTTACGTAGGCATACGCCGGCTTCCTTCAAATGACACTGGATTTCGAGAGGGGGATGAGGGAGCATGAAACACTTTCAATCTAGTCATGTGTGCCAATTCCAAACATCCCCTGTAGACCGTCTCACTCAACAGACCTTGAACCACATGCCTCGCCTGGATTGCCCGAGTGTGAGCGCCGAAACCCAAAAGCCGTGGAAGGCCCGAGTCTCGGTGACAGCCACCGGCAAAGCAGAAGACGAGGCTCCGTGGCTTTACATATAGGAGCCTGAGTAGTTACCTATACTATTTTGGGGGCGGCTCCTTATCATAATGACACGAGTATAATGGGCCCCAAAGCCCTATTCTAATCATTAAGGCACCTATATTATGTTTTCAATGCTAAAAGTTCCGAAAGACAGGTAAACAGATGGGGTGAAGATGCCGGGTTCGTAGACGAGCTGGCTTGCGCACGCATTTGCAAATCTTTTCTTTCGGTATGGCGGCTATGTCTTGCGCATGTGTCGACGCATTGCCCTTTGACTCTCGCTGTGACACGGAGCAGCTTGACTTCGAGATCACATCGGTGTCAGTCTCTATAGTGGCATACCTGCAATATGCATACACACACATGCGTGTTTATAACCTGCCGAAGTTATAGAATGTGTCTAGGCCTGGTTCAGGGGATAGCGTGTCTCTCGGTGCAAGGTTCGTGTGCGGCTAGATCAGCCAGTGAGATCCAGTGAGCCAATTTCCGGAAAGCCTGTCAGCGGTGTTCGATACGCTTTCCGGCACGTTATGTATGCACGAGTGCAGGCATGCATGTATTTGTCTATTCTATGCGTGTGGGTATGCATGTACGCAGGCTGTCGTTCAACTCACCGGTACACAGATAAGACATATCTCTGCGACTACAGATATGTATATACGCACATAATTACATAAATCTATGCATGTGTGTGTCTGTGTGCGTCAGTGCTTGCATCATGCCACCAGCCCAAAGCAAGGCTGCGCATCACACTATGCGAAGAGCTTCCGGAGAAGGACATCCTTGTGCCCTTTCGCAAGCCCAAGCCCAATAGAATGAAGCTCATCAGTTGCATTCCTGAGATTCCTCGATGGCGAATTCGCCCCCTCGCCTAGAGCCCAAGCTCTCTCGTTGCCTGTTTGATGTTCGAACTCATTACATGCATCTGCAAGGATAGACCCTTGCAAACGCTGCAGTGGCTGCTTCCTGCACACATAAGCTTTTCTGAAGGAGCTTCTCTGACATCTGAAGGCGGCGAGGACACCTGGGTCGAGAACGTGGGAGGACGGGGCGGCTCTCGTGTTTCGGGCCACGCTTCGTGCGCTCACCCTGTGCCGATAAGAACCCCGTGTTGCAGCACGGCAACGCTTCGTCCGCAGGAGGCCCACAAGGCCCACCAGCAACACTTCCTTTAGCCGCCTTGGCTTGATTGTCGGTGTATTCTGACAGGCACAAACCTGTGAGCGAACTGTAGCTGGGAGACCCCTTGGGCGGAAGCTTTGCAAATCGTGTAACTTTTCGAGTGACTGGCCAAAGCCAGCTGGGAATCTGAGGCGATGCACGACTGGAAGGGGCCTCGGCTGAATCTCCCACAGGATCTGCGACTGTACAAAGGCCGGGCAGCAGGGCTCTGACTGGCCTTGGGAAGCTTGGGTTCAACACATCTGGAGCTGAACAGGTTTGCAGGATGTCGTGGAGCACTGATTTTGCCGGCCACATGCAGCAAACCGCAGCTGTCTTGGCCCGCAGTGCATCAACTATTGCTTATTGCCCAAGTCCGAGCCCATGGCGGCCCCAGCAGAACCTGTGTACACGACCATGCCGGCCTACACCACCGAGCCGATGCCGGCTTACACCTACCAGCAAGATGCCGGCGTGCCGGTGACCTACGCATCGTCGCCCTACACGATCTCGGCAGGAGCCTACACCATGCCAAGCATGCCAGCTTACTCGCCGCCTGTCTACAGCGGCTTGGACCATACCAAAGGCAAATGGTTCGCACCCGGTGAGGCGCTTCCCCCGGGCTTCGTGATCACCTCCCACCCAGAGGGTCACACGGCGCCCCAGGCAGGTTGACTTGCCGGAAACGTGAATGTCGTAAGTTCGGTAACTATAGCAGTTTACCAGTTTAATCGATTTGTCTTTCCTGTTTCAAATTGAAAATTGAATGGAAGGCAACCCACGACATGACGGACATGGCTCGCGAGAGCTTTGTGATGACCGGCACCGCCGCCAGCTCCGCTTTGCCCAAGGCCGCCGCCCCGACGAAGAAGAGCAAGAAGGGCAAGAAGAAGAAGTCCAGCGGCTGCTGCTGAGTTCGGAGAGCAGGGATGTGATGGCATCTTCGAGCTCATTTCTCCTGGCTGTCTGAGGGGCTGGCCAGGGAAAAGGGCTTAGAAAGGTTTCGGTCTTTGCAGCTGATGCAAGCCACACCGGTATGCCAATGAAGGTTTCTTTCGATTCTCACCTTAACAGCCTCCAAGGGCAGTTGAAAAAGGTAGCGGACAAGACTGCTTTGCAGGTGCTCTTACTCCACCTTGCCATCATCAGAGACTTGTTGCTCGCTGTCTATCTATCTTTGCTTGTGCTTTACATCTGGGTCTAAGTATCGTTTCCCTCAAGGCCGCACCTGGCAGTTTCACTCAGCAGACTTCGAACCATATGCCTCGCCTGGTTTGTCCGAGCGTGAGCGCCGAAACCTTAAACCCCAATTCCTTTGGAGGTCCTCCTGGCCCTCAGGGCCCTGCCGGGCCGCAAGGCTTTACGGGGCCTGCCGGCCCCCAAGGGCCGCAACTCTGCAGCAAGGGAGGGGTAGGGCTGAGGCCGAGGGTTTAAGGTTTTGGGAGAAGGTCACGGCAGGAAGGTTGCATGTTTTGTTGGGTTCTTTTCAATCGATTCTGGAACTGAACACTGGGGCCCAATTGTTAGCTGTTACTGTTTCCTTCCCCTTCTTCTTCTTCGTCTTATGGGCTCAGTCTCGCTCACTACGTCCATTATCGACTATTACTGACTATCGCATGTAGTGGGTTACTGGGTGACATGGTAGTCTGTAGGATCTGTGCAGACTCTTGGGGTGCAGGTTTCATGTATTGAAGAATCGGGAAGCCCGATTTTGTCTCTCATAGTTGTAGCTTGGATATTGCCCCCACTCTTAGTAGCTGAATAGTAATTGTAATATAGATCTATTCGGCCCTTAATAGTAGCCTGTTATAGACCGTTACTGTAGGGGGGCAGTACCCAAGTTGCGTACCTGATGCCGGGACTTACAATACATAGGGAATGGTACGAGCTCGACAAAATGCAAGCACGAGCCGGCTCCTAAGAATACTTTCTGACGCTAGCCGGCCTCCCAATCCCCTGCAGTTTCCTGCAAGCCTCACCCCACGACTGAAAGCTAAACCCTAAACCCCTGAACCCTCGAGTGGATTGTCCGAGTGTGAGCGCCGAAACCCTCGAGTTTGAGTGCTGAAACCCCTAAACCCTAAACCCGCCAGGAAGGGGCCTCCCGGCTCTGTTCATCCGGGACCTCCTGGACCGTCTGGAGATCCTGGACCACATGGTCCGCAGGTGGATCGCATAAGACCCGAACAGATTCTTGGGTGGCTCCGTACATTCGGAGCCTGTTTTTTTGCAGGGTCTTCTTTTAGGCCTCAGCGGATTTCTGAAGCTTCCAAATCGGACTTCTCACAAAAAATCTGTGGTGAACTATCGCAGGTCTCGGACGTCGGGTTCAAGTCAGGATGTGGGAGTTAGAGTTTCGCCGCTAACATCCCCAAACTAAATCGTAGAGTCAAATTTACCTGTGTAGCTTCGTTGCTTTTTGTTTCCCGGCGGGGTAACAAAGTACCGCTTACAGTCGTAGGGGTTTGCCAGATGTATTTTGAAGATCAGGGGCGGGTTGTGCAGCGGTAGGAAGCGAGCCTCATCGTGGATGTACAATGTGTATGTAGGTTTATTTCAGATGTACGTGGGCACACAGGGTCACCTGACGCGTGCCTGTGACACTTAATGGCAGATGCCATTGTTGGGGTTGCAGGAGTTCATGGTTCTGGGCGCTGTAGACGTATGCCTCAAGCAGTGCTTTTCCAACCTGACCTTACCTCCAGATACTTTGTAGGTGCATGATTTGTACACACATACATACATACCTACATACATAATTACATACATACGCCGAAAGACGTGTGCACTGTGCACATGCGTAGTTCTAGTAATTCACAAAGGCGTATACAGACAGGGCAGCGAACCAAAAGCAATCATATTTTCGGCACGTTTCACCTTTCTATACCATCGTGTGTACTCAGGTTCTTGGTGTGTATACGTGTTTCTTTTCTGCGCATAGACAAAGAGCTCAAGCCAGGGCGAACGTGGGCCAAAGGGTCCTGGGGGCCCTCGGGGACCACCAGGCTCGGAGTCTTTGCTTTGCGGCTTGGGGTTTGGGGTTTTGGCCTGCTTGTTGTGATTTGACTGAAGGAGTCTATCTAGAATGCTTGTTGTTTGATGTTTCGGGTTTGCTGCAAAAGAGACCTTGGATGTTTGAACCACGTAGGCAGAGATCCTGCGCGCTGTAGCTGAAACAGAACTAGTTCTGTGATCATTCTTTGTTTACGATGATGGCGAGTCGGTGCTGTTGTGGACTGGTCCCGCAAGAAGGTCCCGACTACGATGGCTGCTTGACTGCAAAAGATATGCAGAATCCAAGGCATGTGGCACCTCGCAGCCTGAGTTGCGAGTGAGATTTACCTAAGATTGAAGGAACGGGTCGTTAAGGTTTTCAGGGCTACAGGAACAGGAAGCTGAGGTGAGAAGAAGGGCGACGAGATGATCGACATGGCGAAAGACTTGCTTCGCAAGGCCATGAAGCATTCGACCGGTTCTGGCACCCTTCGCTGTTATGCTTTCGGAAGTAGCCACGGAGCTCAGACTCATGTAGCGGAATTCAGACCAAGCTGGGCCACACTTTGTGTGACAAGGTTGCATATTGCATGGTCTACTATTTTCAATATGTTTTGGTTTACACGATGTTGTATGTAAAGTTTACATACAACATCGTATACATACATGCATACATACATAAATACATATGTACTTATGTAAATGTATACGGTTGTACATGTATACATGTAAAATCATATTGTGCTGTAGCGTGTTTTACACATTCTGTGCGATGTCAGGTTGACACACTGAACCAGCAGTCCGACGAAGCTGCGGCTATGCTGGTTGACGAGATGAAGGATCGTCTCTTTCAATACCAGCACAGGGTTTAGGGGTTTGGCTACGGCTCAAGTGTTTGGCTACGAGGCTCTAGAGAGCAATCCTAATTCGTAATTCCTTTGCGCTCGCTATGGATGGTGGAAAGCTCCGGAGGAATTTGACGTCCAGCGTGGCTTTCTCGCTGCGTCTTTCCTACAAGCTAGGCTACGAGTTCGCTACTCCAAAGCTGAAGCAAGTGCTTCAAGACCTGGTTGAGGATGCAGCTCAGAAAAAAACAAAACGGATCAACTTGTTTGAAGCCTTGCAGCTTCAGAAAAGCAACGACGTCCCATGCAGCTCCAGCTCTCGTGGGAAGCAGACTTGTGACACTCAAACTCTCGAGGGGAAGCTTTCTGACTGTCATGTTGGCACCCAGACGTCTGAGGAATTGATTTCGGAGAAACAATGCAAGTCGCTCGTTCTACAATATGAAGTGGCCCTACAAACTGTCAGCGATCAACTCCGTGATCTGCAGCTCAGACTTCAGGTACAGGAGCAAGAGTCATCTGGCAAGGGAACCAC
>BGNK01001970.1:92900-120922 GCA_003297005.1 Symbiodinium sp. clade A Y106
ACTTTTGGTAGAGCGTAGGCGTGTCCGTGCCAGTTGCCCTCAGCCTAATGGTTGAGAACTCACCTTTCCTCTGCAATTTTTGCACTATTTGGCAATCATTCCTATTTCTTCTTTGTCGTGCAGTACAGCGGTTGGAGCCGTGAAACTCGGCTTCCGATCAACAGGTCTGACGCTTCGAGCACCTGTGAGAGAGGGGCTCAGGGGTAAGTGCTGGACGTTTGAAGCTTGGCTGAAGGGATTCAGGGCTTGGTGCATTGCAGTCCATGCTCAAAAAAGGGGTTCAGGGGCATGCAGGATCAGTCATGAGCGCTGAGCCTCCGTATTGCTGAGAAGTTCCAGCGCTTGCACAAGTCCTGATGCAAAAAGGGGTGTAAAAGCTTTGGGTTTCGGAGTCTAGAATTTAGGAATTCGAGGTTCCAGTGGCAAGCAGGGGTTTAGGGTTGGTGTCCTAGGATGCAGCAAAGAAAGCTCCCTCGTCGTGGTAAGAAACCCTAAACCCCCAAGCCCCGAGCCCTAAACCCGAATTTAGGGTTTAGGGTTTAGGCTAAACCTCAAACCCTTTCAACCTTGAGCCCTAAACCCTGAAAGAGTGTGATCGCCGAAACCCTGAAAAGCACAGGAGCTGGAGAAGCAGCTGGGCCTCGAAGAGAAGGCCACCTGCACCTGTCATTGCTGATCATTGCTGCTTTCATATTCGCGTAGTACAGGGGCCTCAATAATTACCTATACTATTTGGGGGTTCCTTGTTATAATTATAGTATAATGGGCCCCAAAACCCTACTCTAATTTTGTGCAGGCCCCTACATTAAGTAGGTTGCGGCCCAAGAACGAAGTGTGGGTAGGTATGCATATATGATGGAGAGTGGTCGGAAGATGGGGGACATTGCTGCAGGGGCCGTGGCAAATTATACCAGTGGTCAGGGGGTCATCCTTAAATAGGCCTCATTAGGCCCTATGATTCTACTTCCTAATCGGACGAAGCCAGGGTACAGGGGCTGTTTTTTTAATATTGCGTGTATTGATGTTGTGGTCTGCAGCATCAAAGCCAGGAAGTGAACCGCCACTTCTGACCCCAGCGGCAAAGAAAAAGCATTCCGCGACCCAACAAACCGAAGCAGCAACAGAAGCATCTCCCCGGGCCGCAACAGCAAAACACGCACCTCCCGGCGCAGCAGCAGCCAAAAGAACTGGGGTGCCGCTAAACTCGCTAAGCTGTTTCTGAAGAAACCGATGAATTCTGAAAGGAGAACTGGATTACCGAGGATGAGCTGCGACAGCCCCTTGCCACGACTTGTTGCAGCTTTGAAGTTATCGGCGTCCAGTGAGGTAACTACCGAAGAACCAACCACCTCTCCCCCAGGTTTCCACGGCCTACACTAAGTGTGGTAGCGCGGTGACGGTTTGTACGTCAACGACTCGACGAGGATCGGCGAGCTCGCGACGGACATGACGAAGCAGTTGAACTCGTACTCAGGCCATTGGTCAGGAACCAAAACAGCACACAAACATGAACCTTTAGGTGGTAGATCCTTAGATTATGGGATATCCAAACCATGTATGGTTGTGGTTTATGCGCTTTTCGGTGCAAGATCGGCAATCAAGGGTTGAGTACGAGCGCGCATGCCGGATGTAGCCTCCATGGACACCACGGGCTCGTTGCAAAAGCAGAGAGGATGTGCCGTTCGGGCAAGCAGAAGTTTGGTCCATCCGACTGCACGCCTAGTAGTGAACGAAGATGTGCAAGACAACAACCTGAAGCACTCAGCGACTCCAAGCTGCCACGAAGGCCACCTTGAGCACGCGCGGCACGGCCTGGCCATGAAGGCACACAGCCAGCAGGCGGACTGGGTCGTGAAGTGGAGTTTGATGTCGTGCAAAGTTTGGACTGGAGTTCTTCCGTAAATGATTACTAATTCCTCGAAGTGCATCTAAGCGCCAGGGTGTTGGAAGGCATCAGTCTCCCCATATCATTATCGAATAAGTGCAGCAGCCCGCCGGCAATCATCAGAGTTACGGCCGGTTCGGAAGTGAACTAGCTTTAAACTCTTGTAGCACAAGCCTCGTCAATTCGGGTGCGCACGTGCATGTGTGCATGTGTGTATGTGTGTATGTGTGTTGTTTCCTTTTACGCCCTTAAACCCTATGCTCTGAGAAGCCGTGCAGGCAGCCATGCAAGAGCTGGAGCAAACCCGAGCCCGACAGGAGGCTTCCGAACGTTCGAAGTGAGCCTATCCGGTTTCCACGGGTTGAGTTTAGTGCGCATTACTGTAGGATCGTGGTCTGCGGATTCGATTGCCCATGGAACGTACTTGATACCAAGGTTGCGCCAAGTCCTGGGTTACATTGTTACATTCTTGTCGAACTCAGCAGGCGTTGGGCCTCAAACGGGCTCTGGTGTCCTGCACCAAGCACATCTAGCGTACGAAACAAGATGCAAAGTTTGGCGAAGCGCACATAGATACATTGCCACGGCTTGTACCTGTTTCACATGCTCCGTGTGTATATATGTATGTATACACATACGTATACGTACTATATGATTGTAACTATGCCTGTGAACATATGCACGCATGTATGGATGAATGGAAGGATGGAAAGCCGCAAAGCTGGAGGTATGCACGTCTATCTCTATGTAGCTACCCTTGTACGCATGTATGTTTGTAAGTAAGTAAGAATGTAGTTATTCATGTATGTAAGTATGTATCTATGTACTTATCTATGTAATTGTGCCTGCCTGCCTGCCTGCCTGCCCTCGGGCCTGTCTGTAAGTCTGTACTCCTGTGGGTCTGTAGGTTTGTCTGTATGTGTGCATATATACACACACGCACACACAGAGTTATTTATAGGAATATATATATATATGTGTGTATATCTACACAAACAAAGGACCTACATTGCAGATCGGTATCTACAGGTTAATTGCTTCACTCCTTACAGAGATTTGCCTTGGCCAGGCCTTCATGCTTCACGACATGGGCCAGGGGTTCGACCCCACCCCGTGGCTTCGATGATCTCAGGGAGGGTTCTGGGTGCAAAGGGCTGCAGGCTTGCGAATTTGAGGATTGCTTTGGGAATTCGACGTTTTCGCTGTGGTTACGCTGTTGTATTGTCCTGTTTTGTCGAGGTGGGAGGGCTGCGAGTTCAAGAATCAGGTTGCGGGCAGCTTGTTCAGGGGGGCGTTGGCCTTAAGCCCGGGGACAGCATGAGACAGCAACTCAGCAAACAGGAGCCATTCCAGATGATTTAATTCCATTCAGGACTCCATTCACTCTCGTCGTGCTTTGTTCCGAGACAGTCTAGTTCACACCCATGGCGCAAAATAGCAGGCTACACGACATGATGTTGTAAAGCTGCGTATAGATATCCCATTGCAGTATAGTTGTACATCCAAGCGGCCCAAAATTAACATCCCTTCGGTGTTCCTATGCCTGTTTTGCGGTCTTGTTTCCTTGTCGGCAGGTTTGGGTGACGTGCCTCTTCTTATGAGCATGCATGTTCGTTTGGAAGTGCTTCCGGAGGATGCCTGCAATGGTCACCGTCAACTAAGCGCGCGCAAGGCCACGCACGAATCACACGATTTCCTCGCCGAGGTACATGGCCCAGGCACAAGCACAGCAAGCTGCATGGGCACCAGGAGGAGAGACCACAAAAAAAACGAAGAGTGCAGCTTCAGCCTTGGCTTTCCAGGCCTTCGCCTTCTCACCCAGCAGACACAGGTTTTAAACTCTATACTCAATGTCTCTTCCACTAGTGACTAGTGAAGACGAGACGGGGGGGACAGCAGTCTTCTGGAGGAGCTTCACAGCACTACAGGCAGAGCTCCAATTCCCAGGCCGAGATGGAGCCAGACAATGCTTGAAGGGATAACACCACTCGCAGCCATTATCATGACATGATGATATGAGCGCTCACACGAACCTGAACAAAACACAACCCTGTTTGTTCAGTATCTATAGGCCCGGGTGAAGACATCCATAGCCCTGAATCAGGCGCGCAGGAGCGACAAGAGCACCGAGGGTCGAAGCTCAGCCCCAGCGCTTTTCCTTCTGAGCTCCGTGTTTGCGGCTTGGCGGGAGAGTCTAAGCTTTGCGGCTACGGGCTTGTGGGGCTTATAGGAGCTATAGACTCTGTGAGGTTCAATGGGAGGAATCTTCGCACACATAACTACCCCAAATCGGTTGGCAGAGCTCGTATACGACAGCGGATGTTTGTAGAATTTCAGATTACTAAAGGAAGCAACTGACCTCCTGGCTGACAACCAAGGGTAGAAGGAAGTATACGGGAGTGATCGAAGATGTGGGACCCTGTTGCTAGCCCCCAGACACAGAAGGACCCCTATATAGTGCAGACGGTAACCTCGTATATCTCTTAAGAAACCCATAGTCATGGAAGGACTACAGCGGCATCGGCACTTCGATATTGAGTTCCAGTATAATTTGAGCTGCGTTTGATTTGGGTTGAGCGTTCAGGGTTTAGCTGCAAATAATCAAGAAGCCCTTGCAAGCACTCGGGGGTGATAAAACCTTTCTGAAGCATACTCTACTTGGCTACTAGTAGCTATAGATAGATAGAACGATAGATAGAGTCCGTGTGTTTGGGTATGAGCCATATATAGCCATAAACCCTGGCCATCGACTTAGTGAGAAAGAGCAAGCGACAAGTTCTAGACAGATTATTAACTAGGTCGCGCCAAAATGTTCGTAGCGGAACAGGGCCTTCGCATGCCTTAAACGATGTCCTACTAATCGCAAGCAAGGGGGCTTCGATCACCCAGGTACTGCAAGGGTGGCTGATGTGATGCCTGAGTATAGAAGCAGTAACAAAGCGTTTCACGCTGCTGATCTCAGCAAGTGCTGCTGAAGACTCCCGCCCCGATCATCAAAAAGTGAGCCACCCACACAGAAAGGCTCAGCGATGCGCAACGCATCGTGGCACGTGGAGCCTGTGACAAGATTGATGCGCTTATTGTCACTGTTGTACGATAAGCGCCCAGGTAGAGTCTCTGCAGACTTCAGTCTTCAGTGCGCCAGCATGCATCATTTGATAAGGGTGTGCTCTCTCAAGGTGCGAAGTACGACAAAGGTGGTAGGATCACCTTGCACAACGACGCACTTCGCTGGGCCGGGGGCTCGTCAAAGGCAACGACTTGTCGAGCTTTTCGGAGCAATGCAAGTGACTATACGCAACTATAGTACTTGTAGTTTAAAGTTTAAAATGTTTAAAACTCATGTCAACACTAGTTTTGCAATGCTTCGTCATTGCCTTGCTGGGTCTACATAACTGCAACAAGGAGGAGTGCCACGCACACGTTTGCACCCAAAGGCGGAGGCCCAGTTCCCAACCGATACATAAAAAGGTCCCTGGTTTCGTGAATTCTACTCCGCCTCCACCACAGCCGAAGTGTGGGTCCTCTAGTTGAGCGTTTGGCTCTGCCTCTGACATGATAATGCCTGCATCAGTCACTAAGACAGGACCAAACTTGGGATTACACACGGTTCACAGGTTTGCAGAAGTAGGCGGTATCCTGTCATGGCACGGCTGAGCATTCTGAAGCTCATTATTACCTGCTTGTCGAACAGGATAATGAAGCCATTCACACTCAGCATGAAAAAGCCCATCCATGTCGGACAGAGGCCAAAAGGAATCGATCTTCTAATATAGAGGTCTTAAAAATTACCTATACTATTTTGGGGGGTTCCTTGTTGTAATTTTAGTATTATGGGCCCCAAAACATTATTCTAATTATTAAGACCCCTATATTATAGATCCCTTATAGTAATCAACCCTTATAGAACCCTTTAAAGGAACCCGCTTCTAATTATTGAGGCCCTTATATTACGTCCTCAGGTCGTGAAGCCAGCGGAAGCTTCCGAGCGCTTCCCACCGGGATCTCAGGTGTAGCGACCCCAGGCCTTCTCTGAGGTGAGGGTTTAGGGCTCAATCCCCTCCCTCTATTATTGAACGGGGGGGGGCCGCAATGAAAACTCGAAGGGTACTTTTGGTAGTAGTTGGTATGTTTTATCTTTACTGTCACGTTGGGGCGGATCTTGCTCCTGTTCCAGCTCCTGCTGCGGCTCTTGCTTCTGCTCTTGCGCTTGCTCCTGCTGCAGCTCTTGCTCTTGCTGCTGCTCCTTCTTTTGCTCTTGCTTTTGCTCCTACTCTTGTTTCTGCTGTTGCTCCTGCCTTTGCTCCTGCTCTTGCTCGTATGCATCCTCTCAACTCAAGAGGTTTCAAAGGTCGGGGGTGATTTCAGGGGGGCTTTCGCGGGAAATGTGTTTATTTTTAAATTATTGTTCATAAACTTCTGCGTGTGTGTTGTATTCATATGTGTATCTTTTGTTCGTGTATGTACAGATAGATGGATGGGCGTGTGTGTGTGTGTGTTTGTGTCTCGTAGAATCTACGTGTCTTTGTTTTTTCCTGAGCCGGCAAGGTGGCACAGGGTCAGTCGTCAAACACATGGCATTCCGTGCACTTCCACTGAAGGTTCGGGGGTCGTGATGTGCCGGAATTGGATTGTCAGGGTTGTGCGGCCATCCATCGGACCCCATGGTTAAACAGTCCAACTTCACACCCAGCAGCCTTGCTGTTGCTGAGATCCTTGAGGTATCGCAAGGTGGCTCTCATCTACTACCTGACCAAGGCCCTGGTAGGTATTTGTAGGCAAGTTTTTGTGTTGCTACACACTTCTTGAATGTGTATTTACACCTACATCCGTGCAAGTGAAACCTGGTCTTTGAAGGCTGTCTGATAATTGGGGAGATGGCTCTCTTGCTTTTTGGTTATGCTTTCGTACTTGTTATTGTTGGGGTGTGTTTGCAATCTTTGGGGCACGAAGTCGAAGGCTCTGAGCTCACCTGCGCTTGACTTGATTTTTGGCTCAAGCCGGTTATTTGCATAGGACGTTGTGCCCACACTGGGATTATCTTCCTTGTTTGGACATCCCAGGTATTCAGGAAGGTGATGATGGAATGATATGAAATTCAACGGAATTCCATGTCTAAGTCCTTTATAGGAGAGCCTCAGGGTGTTGCGGGTGACTAATTGGACACAGGGATTCAAAGCCAGGAGATGTTAGGAGCCATGATTCCAGGCCTCGGCGAGGCCGAAAGTAAGACGACCGAAAAGGGTTCAGTGACCTTCCCCCAGTTCATCAGGATATAATGGAACTACAGCTGTAAATCTGAGCTGCTGTGGGGATCCTGCCAGCATGTGCGTCCAAAATCCGGGAAGGGGGGCGGGGGGGGGGGTTGTACTGAGACTCGTACATGCTGTGAAGGATTGCCAGTCTCGCCCAGCATGGACAGGTATGGCTCGGACATAAGAAGCTTATTGAGTTGCGGGACATGTTAAGGCATGGGGCATGGCATGCTCCGGAACTATACCCATGCATTTCAGCATAGGCCTCGCAACAGGCGAGAACACCCTCCTCAGCCAGCAGCTAGACTCTTCCCTATCTCCAGGCCCCTACAGCGCCCAAGCGTGACACACTACGCGGCGCTATGATCGTTGTTCTCGTCGCATGACCTTGTAACCAAGCACTATCATTTGCATCAGCCCCAGCGGCCACGGCAGAAGTAGTGGCACCTTCCTGTATTTCTCACAGCTGATGAGCTGTCAGAACACATCAGTCATTACACAAGACTGCGCTTGTAAACACCAAGCATTGGCGGCCGTTGGCGCCCTCGCCGGATTCCGGCGTGCAGTCAAGCCATGAGCTGGGCACGGGAGCTCAGAAACTAATGACAATTGTGTCTACTGTGACATCAAACCCCTGAGTGACAGACTGTCGTGATGACGGTTGACTAATTCACCGTAAGTTGTACCTACTGCCCTGCATCGCGAACTCAGCCAAGCAGGAGGCAAAAAATGACAAACAATTGCCCCTGCATGTTTTGAAAACTGACCGACGCAGTGCCGCGAACGGAGACGTCATATGTGGTCTACTGTCGGCATTTACAAAAACTGTGTCGAACTGATACCGTGGCCCACTGAAGCCTCGCCTGATTCGCTACTGTTTTCTTGGCTACGCTGCGCCATGTATGCACAGGAGCACGCCTGCATGCTGCATGCATCCATGCCGTCATACTTGACTCACTTGTGCTTTTTGCATTGTTTCGAGATGTGCGGATGCTTTCAAAGATTGCCAGCTTGGCGAAATGGAGGCGAACTTGAGGTCGAGTTGCAGCACCTGAGGTCCGCAAGGCTGCTTTCTTTGCCTACCTGAACACGGTTCAGGCTTCCCGGATTTGGGGTAATGGGGTGGAGGGCTTGGCGCTTTAGGATTCGAGGCCTGGATGCAAAGAGGATTTGAGACCTGGGAATTCACCTAGCAAGCTCTTTCGTTCGGAAAGGCCGCCGGTTTTCGGGCTGGGAATACACATCCCTCCTGGTCACCACGCGTCTAGTGCCAACAATCCGACAATCTCGCCTGCAGCCTTCTCTGGGGTGGGCAGGCCTCAGACACATCAGCAGGCATCAGCAACATTCAGCCACCACAAACGCAATCAACAAAAAACATAGGCAATCGCAGGCGTGTCTCTTGCAATTGAAATGAGCAGGCATCCTGCTTTGCGAGCTTCATAGCGCTGCTGCTGGGGTTCCGCGTGGATCATGGCTTCGTGGCGAGGATTGCAAGAGTACTTGTGGGCTCTTATGGCGGCTGGTTACTGAAGGTGTTCTCTGCCTAGCAGCCTCAACCGGCACAGGAGGGTTTTCGAGATGCAAACTGCTTGGTGCCATGCAATCGCGGGCCCCAGCGTTGCATCTGCTTCTTCGCGGCATGATCGACTCGAGTCCGTGTGTGAGAGAGAGAGAGAGAGAGCTTGACGAAGTCATCTGACTTCACTCCTCTAACTGCCGGCAAAAGGCGGGCGGGCCACATGCCGAGGGGCTGAACTCGCCCCTTAAGCCTGCGAGAAGAAGAGAGCTTTGCATCTCGAAAACCCAACCTCGCATGTCGAACGCCACAGCGCCCAGTTCTCACATGCTGCGCTAGGGACAGCACTCAATGCGGGATGCACCAGGCCAGTCTGCCCTCAACACCCCAAGAGAACGTGCGCGCATAAATGTATATATAGTAAAATATACTATGCTATGATAGAATATAATACAATATAAAAATATAGCATACATGATATATTAGAATATTTGACGCTTGGAGCGCCTGCCCTAGGGAAAAGAAGAGCAACACTTACGACAGCACCAGCAGAGCACCAACAAGAATGCCACCGCCAGCACCACCAGGGATGACAGTGCCATGCTACTGCGGATGACGCGATGACGGCCACTACGACAACCACTACTCTACCATTTCTGCTACTGTGACGACCGGGAATGCTGTTCCAGCTCCGGCCTAGATGTTGGGATTTGTGAGCTTCTTTGGATAATCAGTGCATAGAGACCGCCGACAATGAGTGCGAGTCATGCCTTTAGTCTCTGGGAAAAAGACCGCTGTGCTCCTCTTGGTCGGTGCACTTTCCAACACAACGGGCGGAGTCATGTTTCACGCAAGGGACGTCCCTTAGGTCTGGTTGTTGAGAGTACACGTAAGTGGGTGTGGATATGCTCCTGCTGATAGGCATTTTTGCTCCGACTCACAACTTGACTACTTGTCCTTCGGAATGGCCCGGTGGCACTAGGCTGCTGCCGCAGCTCCTGCTCCTCTTCCTCCTCCTCCGCCTCCGCCGAGGATTACTACTATTTCCAGTAGCAGCCATAACCGCTGCAACAGCACACGAGTGGTAAGCATCGTGAGGAAGAATACTTGCCTTGCTTGCCTAAGGTGGCCGCGATGATGCTCCGCTTGCTGCGCACAAGGTTTGCAACCTTTGCCGGCTCGTGCCAGGTTCCGGGACTTGGGCTTTAAAAATAACAATGTATACTAAGTTACCACTAGTAACAATAATAATTGCTATCAGTATTCTTATGTAATATGTTTCGCCACCATGAGGTGAGGCTGGGCTTTCGCCTGGAGTTTCTGCAGCGGGGCCTAGGTTGAGGCTCTTGGGTTTTACGAGTTGAGTGTTGGGTCGCGTGCGTCTCCGGGGCGGGGGGTTCGGCATGCTTTCTTCTCCTTCATGCGAGGAAGCTGTCAAGTCAATCAAACCAACTTAGTCTCCGGGGATGCATGATCACTTCAAGCCTCTAGTGTTGCGATCTCGGCAGAAGCATATGAACTTTTGTCGGCATGCCGTCTTGATTCTTGATTTCACAAAAACTGGGCAAGAAGACTCATGCTCTGGCTCAGGCGCACGGATCACCCTAAGGCCCTAAAAAGCCTACAGAGCCATGGGTGACTTTCGAAATCATGAGCAGGAGGACTGCAGCTTTCACTCTTGAACGCCTTAATATTGAAGTTCCCTTAAAGAGGCTTGGATTGTTAAAGACGAAAACCCTCAACCGAAACCCTCGAGAACGGGAGCACCGCAGCAGGTGCTCGACACTGGCAATCCCATCGTCTACCTTTCTAACCATCGGAGTCCCGTGGCAGAGGGAAGACCTTTTTGCAGCCTTTGCAGGCAGTGGCGTCGCGGCGGTGCGGGACTGTATTTTGGCGTACGTAGTACTTGTCGTTGGCAATTGATGCGACTGCGGTTGATATGTGATGGTAGACACATCTGTTATGTTCATGACTGTTTTCGTCTGAGTCTATGTTCATTCCCATCACCGACAGTCGAATATTCTCATCATGGCACCTGATCTCCGAAACGCTTCACCAAAGCAGGGCTCCAGATCGTCATATGCAGCATGAGCTCAGATACAACAGGCTAGCGGCTAGCGTTTAGTGTGTTTCAAACGACAAAGGTGTCCGGCAACTGTGGTCCCACTCTTAAGTTACCTCATGTGCGAACCTCAACGAGAAATCACTTTGGGTCACCTGACAAGGTTGGGGCGACTTTTGGACGGATTGCGCACTCTTGGGAGGACTTCCTGGGAGTCTCTGCACAGTCCATCGAGTCGCAGTCAGAATGCATGAATGGATATCGGAGAGTTCTCATCACGTCCAGAGCTTCAGGGTCTCCGGCTGCAGAAGCCGCTCTAAGCGATCATAATGACTTTTGCCAGGAGGGCCTGTCATCCAGCAATGTCAGTAGACATGCATGGATGTATGTATGTATATCTGTATCAGTACCATATATATATATGTACATATATACACACCTAAATCTATACCTATAACTAGATTTCTAGATCTAGATTTGCATCTGCATCTATATCTACATATATATATACACATATGTCTGTCTGTCTGTTTACCTATCTACCGATCCATCCATCTACCTGCCTGTCTTTATTATTATTATTATATTATATATATAGGTATATTTAGATTTATATATATATACACTTGTTTATATGCAGATGTGTATACCTATCTGTATATATATATATATCTATACACATATAATGGATACTTATACACGCATGCAGATACATATGTGCTCCATACATATGTATATATATATATATATGTATATATGTATATATGTATGTATCTATATATCTATATCTATATATCTATATACCTATATACCTATATACCAAAAAACCTATATATCTGTATACCTATATATCTATATATCTATATATCAATATATCATATATCTATATCTAAAAATGTGTGTGTCTTTCCGTCTCATGGTTCTCCATATTCGGGCTTCCCTGCATCCTGGCAGCCCGTTGCATAAGTCTGTCCGCTACATCGCTTGCATGTCCCGAGAGTCATGGGTAGCGACTCCAGAGAAGGCACTCGTCTTGAGGACCCTCCTTCATCTCTCGCGCCCTCGTCGCGGTCGCCATTCCTGGCGTCTTGCTCGCTTTCCAGTCTGCAGGATGCAGTGTATATACTCCCAGCACGTCTGCGAAGTATTTTTTGCAATCAATGGCGACGAGCAACGGCAGCACAAAGCGACTGTGTCTTCACCCGTCCCAGGCTCTGCACTATGGGGGCACTTCGCTGGATGGCTGTGGTTTTTCGTGTTGCTCAGCGGCAGCGCAGACTGATGCCTTTGCAAATGCTGAGCCTCTACGATTCGAGAGCCCTGTCGTGCCCATGCAAAGACATGTCGAGCAATCACAAACAATGTATAGAGCTCTCCAATCAAGGCGTGGCGCGCACCACGAAGGAGGTGCAGTAGCGTGGATGACGAACTTCCTGAGTCAGCGTTGCTCGGCTCCGTTGCAAGAGATCAGGTTAAACATGCAGAGTACTACAGGAACAAACATCTGCATTGACAAGATGCTGTTTGTACTCTGGCGTCTACATGAGTGCATGCGTAAAGCGAATACCAAGCGATCATATAAAGATATGCATTAACCTACCTACCTACCTACCCACCTACCTACCTCCCCACGCACATATCTATATATATATACACACAAATTATACACCTACATATTGGGTGTGTCTGTGTTTGCTTGGGGCTGTTCCAGGATTTTTAATCTTGGTTTCTTAAGATTAGAGTCCTTATAGAATTCAGAAGAATCATCATCAGAACTACGGTACGAAGGTTTCTCATGCTTATGGTCTCTATGCGGGTCCCCTTTTTATCTTCCGTGTCTTGCATCTTTGCTGGTGGCAGTCCGGGCAGAAGACCACTTTGGAGCCCAACCCAAGATGTGTTTGGGCTTTGGCTTTGGGTCCTTCGCCAGCTTCTACCAGCTGAAGACTCGCACGACAAGATGTGCCTAGCAAACACACTATTTGTTGGACGGCCTGTCCTAGTGGAAGATGTTTCGGATGCGCCGACCCCCTGCCCAAAGACGAGGCATTCGCAACTTCGCGTCAAAGGGTGTCCTTCTGTATCCAGAGGGCACTCGCTCGCTTTTACCGGAGGCGGACGGATTGAAAGGGCATTCGGTTCATAGCCACAGGCCCCCACTCAATTAAAGTTGGATTGAAGTTTATTGGAGCGGAGGTCCCCGAATGAGGTGACGCAGGGAAGGCACCCAAGGCAGGTCTGCTGCCAGAGTACAAGGCTTTAAGCGTTACAAACACGGAATCACCTGTAAATGTTCCGTCCAGTATTCTCGAATCTACAGCGTGGAGCCATCGTCACGTGCTTTCTCCTTGCTTGTCAGGGGCTGCCGCTCAAGGCAGGAGCACTCGCCGCAGCATACCAACTTGGTTGGCCGGTGCAGGCTTGTCTGCTGAATGGCCTCGGGGTTTTGGCTTCTGGCATTTTGGATTGTCCGCTTGCAGCTGTATATCTCCATATCTCTTCCTTCCTCTGTAAAGCCTAGCTGGTTTTCAGAAGCGGATTCTTCATTCCCACATGCTTTGGCAGAGTGTTTTTTGTTGGGTTGAAGCTGTGAGAACAGAAATGTCGGTGAATTTGTAGCGACGCAGCTGATATGTTTTAGTGCACGAGGCTCAGCGCCGTTGATGAAAGCAGTCGTGGTGCTGCCCTCGCATGGTTTTTGGGTTTGGGGGTGGTGACGCAGCAGTCTTGCGTATGTCCGAAACTACAAGAAGCCGTGTTCTCTTTGATGCTCATCGGTTCGTGCTTTCGACTTTTGCTGGTACCGCAAACCGACTCTGTCACTTGCCACAGGTTGTAATCACCACGAACAAGGTGCCTCGATGGAGGGCGCCAGCGGGATAAGGGACCTATTAGGTGCGGCGTGCGGCGTCAGACTTCGAGATGTAGTTTGCAGGTCTTTCAGGCTGTGGCCAGAACGGCCAGTGCTAGTGCTAGTGCACGCTTTCTGCTCGAGTACGTCTGAAGCCCCCTTGAACCCCCTTATATAACCCATAAACAAGTCCAAAACAAAAACCTCAATTGGTTTTTTGGGAGTGAGCATAACAAAACAGCATTACCTCGCCTGGAATGCCGGAGTGTGAGAGACTGGTGACCACGAACAGCGGGGTCCTCCGTACACCACAGACAGGGACCCATAGTAGGAGCTGCGGCCGAACATGGCGTTCTTTTTCTTCCCATGACCCCAAAGTCTATAGTGTAGAAAATGATTCAGACTCAATGAATGATTGGGATGTCTCAGTTACAAGGATGCTAACTGCCTTTAGGGATCCATGCAAAGAGCGCCAGTTAGGGTTACAAGTACATTGACACTCATCTGCCAGGCTTTCACAACGTGAAACCCTACGGATCCCGGAACACAACAAAGAGAGGTCGGAATAACTGGCAATAACATCCACTTATAGTCGCTGTACACTTATTCCATTACATCAAGCGCTACAAACCCCTACTGTCAGTTGTAAGGTCCCTCTTTTATCAGGAACGAGTCACAGCTGAGCGCAGCTTCGCCGTGAACTTCGGGACCCTTTGCTCCACGGCCGTTTCAGCGCCGGTGTGACTTCGGCAGCAGAGCAAGATCAAGACAGTGGATAAATACATACACATACATATATACATACGTACATACATATATATATATATATATATATATATTTAATATATGACACATACTCACACTCACACATGCACACGGAGGGGTTCATGTAACTAGGGATTGTGGCGTTAGATTTCGGACCTGAAGCAGGGAGCCTCCTCAGATTGCTTTGCATCGGAGAGCCCCACATGTTTGCTTCTTGGGCCCTCGGGTGTCGGATTCTTAAACTTTAAGTCTCGGTCTGAACAGGTACCCACAAGGAAGCGCCTCTCGGAATGCAAACATTCCGGGGAAGGGTGCGATTTCCCGGCGCACTCGTGCAAGTGTGGAGAAATCTGCATGCCGCTCCTGGCACGGCAGTGATCGCCAATCGCGTGAAGCTATCACGCAGTCTAACGACTTCTTGGGTATGCGACCAGCCGTGCGATTAGGCGGAAATTCACCATCTCGATGAAAGTCAGATGCTCATACCCGTTTGACTTTTGCAGGCTTGTTAACCTGCGGCCCCACCCCGGACATCGGCCGTCCAACTTCACTCTTTCGCGATGTACTGTCCGTCACATTGTTTGCCGACGCAAGTCGGACAACCCTTGGGACCCTTGGGGGTCTGAAAGAGACAGAGAGAGAGTAGAAGTCAAGGCGAGAGCTCTGAGCACAACTTCCGAGAGGAAGCCCAAGACAGAAGTCGCACGAGCCTCCGCCGACTCTTTCCCCCAGCCTTCAGACCCGCATCCACGAGCTACTACTACAGAAAACGGACAATTATTCTTATTACCATCATTGTGATTCATGATTCTGATTTTTTGCATTTTTCTTGTTATTAGAAGTAGTCATACTGCTTTCATGATTGTGATTATTGGTATTTTTCTTATTGTTAGAAACAGTCATACTACTCCGCCCCTTCTTTCAGGCTTCCTTGGAAGCGTTCCTGCAGACCCTCAGGGCCACCTGGACCCAGACCTGGCAGGAGGCCTGCATCCCCTTAGGGTTTAGGAGTTCTAAGATTGAGGGTTCAGGGGTTTTAGGGTCTGTAGGGTTCGGGCTTTTAGGGTTGACGGTTTAGTGTTTCGGTAGTCTGCCTGCAAAGAGGCTTTCTAACCATCCTCACTTGTAGTGGCATGAGCCATTGCTTACTATGGAAGGATCATGACAGCTGTAGCAGATCTGGAGTCTCTGAGGTTTGAAAATATATCGTTGTTCATTGCACTGAAACCGTCACACAGCGATGGAGTGTTGGGGCCTTCCTCGGACCAAGCCCTCCCAAGATTTAATCTGCCTTGTTGAACTCGACAGTCATGACTCAACTCCGAGCCGTCGTGGCACATTGGAGCAGGATCGAGCATCACGACCTCAGGTGTCAACAGCTGCACTTACACTCCCAGATGTCGGTCGATCGTTTACCGGAACCTGGGACACTCGTAAACCGGACATGTTCGGGTCACATGAGACCCCGTACGAATGCAGAAGACGTTTCTCCCCATAGGGATCCATTCATCCTTGTGCAGTTTCTCTACGACACTCCTGCTTTTGAAGCTCGGGAAGCCAGGCATACCATGGTGCAGTGACTCTTCGGGAGCATGCGTTGCTTCCAGGAGCAGCCTCGCTCAGCGACCGCTGTGCCAACTTGCACAATAGCTCAGATAGCCTGGAAGGATGCAACTCCGGATATTTTATTCACTATTGTGCATGCCGGTAGGTTCTTGGGCTGTGAGTAGCGAGAAAGCTCGCAGATATTCCTGGCAGCTTGTCACCAACGCTTGTGTGCGAGTATGCTGGCAGTAACCTAGGCTGTCACCGCCTCGATACTCCCGACGGAAATCCTCCAGCCCCATACAGTCTCCGTGAAAGGCAACAATGCGACGATGCACTGATATGTATATATATAATACACATACATACATACATACATACATTGGGAGTATACACACATGTATAAGTAATATAAGTAAGACATGTATATATATATATATACATATAGAATTTTGTTGGTATTTTACCCATGTAATCGTCTATGTGTGTACTGTAAATAAGTATGTGCACATTCTAGCGAACAGCAATTCCCAGAACGAGCGCGAATTCGCGTTATGGCAGTGTCCAGTATTCGATAGCAATGCTAATGGTAGCCACGTGGTGACGCAGTAGACATAGATACACTGGTGACGCAGTAGACATAGATACACATATACAAGGATCATGTTATATATATACATATACACATCTATATATATGTGTGTGAACACATATATGCGTATATATTCATTTATAAATATATTCATTTATAAAGGGTTTTACTATGGTGGAGAGAGAGAGAGAGAGGGGTTTGCCCCCTGGCCTATGGAAAGGAAGAGCGAGAGAACGAGATGGTGAGATTGTGTGCAAGCTCACCAGGAGCCAAGGCAAAAGTCGTCACCTTCAGCCCGTCAGGTCGCGTCCCCATCGAGTTTCGACGATCAAGGGACCCAGACAAAGTAGGGGGTTTAGCAAGTTAATATAGGGGCCTTGACGATTAGAATAGGGTTTTTGAGGCCCATTAAATTATACTATACTTATAACAAGGAACCCCCAAAATAGTATAGGTTAAGGCCCCTATAGTAGCATGCGTGATTCTTCCTCGCGGAGTAATTCGCAGAGACACCGTCGTGCAGCGAATGCAACATCTGCCTGAAGCAGGCAGGGGTGTGGTGCCAAGATCTCACGGATGCAGGCTACAAGGTCGAATCTGGTGTAAGGCTCAAAATCGGAAGAATGATCGGGTTGAGCAACAGTTGAACGTAGGTTTGCTCTCCAAAGAAGAATGTGAGTCGGTTTGTCTTTGGTGCAGCAAAACATGTCCAGATGTCCCCAGACCACCCACATCAGCTTCTCAACAATCCTCCCAGCACTGGAAGCAGGCGAGTTGTCGGATCTGCCATGCGGGAGCTAAAATTTGTCGTCAAATCAACACCGAGGAACTTGGCAGCTCCACCTGCTGCGTTTGGCTTTGTCGCTGTTGATCCTCCTTTTTCTCAGGCCGGCCTGGAACTCCAGCACAGTCTGAGAAGTTCTGAGAAGTCTTGTACTGCTGTGTCTGACAGAGGTAATAAAGGATAAAAGACCACCACAGATAGGAACAAGACGCTATTGTGAAGGTGTGCGCCTTTCTGGCCTATCTAGTTCAATATGGCCTCTCATAGCACGAGCTCTAGTCGGCCGAGGTTCCGCGCCCGCAGGAGGAGGCCGGCTAATACAGCTACTGATGTGCAACGGTGCAAGGATCCAGGGATGAAGGGAGCAATGTTGGCATTATATCATACATTATACTGGACATGCTACGTATATAGTATATTAGTATATGATATGTGTGGCTGTGAAGTGAGTTGCATCGGAGGGCTGGCTAAATCATGTTCTTGCATGTGAATTGCCGCTTTGGCCAGGTCTCAAAAGGAGGAAAAGAAGCATGAGGATACTCCAGCCATGAGCAACGGCTGCATGACGTAGATCCTGGTGATTAGTGATGTTGCCATAGCTATGTCATACCATGGCGGCTAGTCTTCTCGTTCGCCGCGTGATGTTCTTTTGAGATGAAGTGCTCCAGGTTCTTGTGCGGATTACTTTGGATTAGCTGAGAAAGTCCAGGATGTAGGTCAGCCGGGGGTGTGCTGCGAGAAGCACCCCTGACAAAGGACCTTGCACAAAGGTTGCAGGGATGGAATGCTTGCCAGTCTGGGAGCGGCTATGTTTTTTTGGGGTTCTTCAAGAACCGTCCCTTGCTACATCGATAGTCGCGTGGAGTACATGTGGACACCAAATGCAACCCCCGCGCTCCCAGACTCAGGTTTCCAGTGGCACCTCTCAAAGGGGAGCGCTGGTGATATTTTCGGTGACACATTTTGGGCACGTGGGGGTGCATGAAGCTGCTGCTGCTGCTGTTGCTGTTGCTGTTGCTGCTGTTCTTGCTGGTGGTGATTGATGGTGTACGAGCGGCAACGCTTGTTGAAGTGTTTGCAGTCTTTGATGATACTGTGGCATGTCGTGCACAGCAACTGGCTTGTTGCATTGCCTTGCTCAAACAGATTTTCTTTTCGCTGTTCTCGAAGTTTGCCTCGTGGATCAAAGCCATGGCAATTGTGGAACGTGCGGTCGCGGCTTCTTTTGGACCGAATTTGGGGGATCAGGTCATGAGGAAGCCTCCAGCGCCGGCTACCGAGGATCACATGCCAGTGCTTCCCAATTTCAGCCGCATGGCCTTCCTTAAGCCTCCGATGCCGGATTTTCCAAAGGAAGCGTTGATGGGAGAAATGGAAAGCAGTCCACAGAAAATGGCAAATCGCCCCTTGATCGAGGATGAGGACGACTTCGAAGCGATGATCACATTTCCTGACGGCGATTTCGCTCGGGCGACGAGCACAAGCACGGCCAAAGAGACCCTGTGCTCTACGGTGGACACCGTCGGATCCTCATGGGACAGTGCTTCCTGGCAGCGCGACTTACCCGCAGGAACCATTATTGCCCCGGATCGTCGCCTCCATGAGCGTCACGTCAAGAAGATGAATCGCTTCCTGCACCTTTAAATCATAGTTGGGTAACATTTTACATTTTTAAGGGTACTTAACTGTACATTTTTAAATCCTATCCCAACCGTGAACTAGGCACGATGTTGAGCTGGCACCACGGACCTTCAGTGGCATCGTCCGTAGCAGGCGCAAATCCGACTGAGCTCTTCGAGCAGACCTTGCCACAAGCCAGGGACTGGAGTACTTTCCCGTCCCTGCTCTGGGCCTTTAAAGGGAAGATTATCAGCCACCACGGCGGTTTCTGTTCTTGTTTCAAGACTTGGGCTAGCAGGTACCGACCCTGCCCAGTTTGTCGGATCTCCCGTCGGGCTCTAGAAAAGGAAGAGAGAGAGAGCAAGAGAGAAAGACGCTGTTTTGAGATGTGACAGTGGACGGTACGTGCGGGCCCCACGTGTTTAAATTGCGTATGAAGAATAAATGTTTGATTTCCTTGTCCGGATGTGTCTCCTTCACCTGCCACACGCGTTGGTCATTTCTTCTCGCGAAGTTGTGAAGAAAGCAGTTTTTGTGTGAAGCTGCAACGAGCTTCAAGTAGGGTAACAGACAAGCCGAATCTGGCAGATTGTGAGGTGACGCAGTTGCATGTTTGAAGAATTGTCGCCGAGCTGTGCCAAGCCCTGTTCCTGACAGAGCGGTTGGAGCTGTACAGTCTTCAACTGCGGCTCGTCGGTGATAGTTTATGAGTTTCCTTTGCGAGCTAGGCAGAGATTCCTGGCCTCTGTAGTGCCTAGGGGCTTTCCTGAATGGAAAGGCCTGATTCTTATACTCATGAGCTGCAGGGGAATGCTACCTCTTTTCCCTGCCATGCTGAGTTGTGAGAGGTAAAGACCTTGGCCTGAAGATCCTTGCTTTGCCAGCAAGCCAAAAAGTCCGAGAACGATATCCCCGACTGTAGTGGAGTCCCGGAGCAAACTTGGATTTAAACTTCTGATTTTCTGCGCAGGTTCCCCTGAACCCTTCCATGCTAGCCGGCCTGGCCGCTGCTGGCGCCGTGATGGTTCTGCTACCCCTCGCCTTCTGCTGTTCCCTGACATGGATTTAGGGGCTCTGGCAGTCTGAGAACTTGAGAAAGAGCCACGGGTTTCCCGACTGTTCGCCTTCACTGAAGCCGTCGTTTGCCAGGCAGGTGACGTGTGGAAGATGCCGCCGAGATTGTTTTGCATGCAGAGGCAACATCCGATCAAGCCCACACCCCGTCCGAGCCAAGGCATTTGCCCAAGAAACAAAGGCGGCCCATCCAAGCAGCTCGGTATAGTGGACCGAACCCTGCACAAGCCTCATGCAGTGCCATAACTTGAATCTGAAGTTAGCATATGCATGATTGTATTATTTGTATTTGGCATTCCTGGGCTACGGCATAGGGGAGTCCGGAGGTTGTACCTTATTCCTCAAGCTTTGAGCTGCAGCCGTTAAGGAAAACGCTGAAGAAGAAGGCCAAGTCAAGAAGCAATCTTAGCGACGAATCCCCAGCGGCTGAAGACATGAAGGCACCGCTGTTTTCGGGGAGTATCCCTCTTTGCGAGACGCTTGCGTGACTCGAACGTGTGGCTCGTATCGTCTGCATTGGTAAGAGGTGACTTCACTTAGATCAGGAAGCCGTTTGTGGCAATATGTTGTAATACAAGTTACAGTACGTATCGAAACCCTAAAACATCCCTCACAGCCAATCTGCTGGAAGGCCGCAGAGGAGCCGATGTTGATCAAAAAGCAGCCGCATGGCAACACATAGCCTCCCAGTGTAAGGATTTTGATGGCAGGATAACTGTGACGTCCTTGGCTGTTCTGCTGTTGAGTCGCTGAACTTGTCAACAAGTAGCTTCAAGGCACCTTTTTGAAGCAAACAGACCTGCCCCGCTTGTCGGATCTGGAAGACAGTTTGAGATTTTCAGATCTAGAGGAGGGGATGAAGAGTAGGGCCTAGGGTCTAGGGTCTAGGGGTTTCGAGATTTTGGATGACGGCCAGTGAGATCAAGTGTTTTGCTCCGAAAGGTTTCTAAGTCAGCCCAGCTTGATGAAGAGGCTTTTTTACATAGATTCACGAGGTGAAGTCATGTGTGAAGTCATGTACGCACTGCATGCCAACACACACACACACACGCACACCAGCCGTGTCACGAGTTTACCTGTTGATCCAGGTTCCCGAACCCGAACCCGAAATCCTTAACCCCGAGCCTTAGTCCCAAGGAAGAAGGCCAAAGCTTCGGACGAAGAAGTGGAGGCGAAGAAGGCAGCATGTCTGGAAAAGCCCGGTGAGTAATCAGCCCCCTTGGAACCAATAAGTTGCCTATGGTCTCCATTGTCGTTCTTTTTTGTTTAGCCAAGTATGTATTTAGCATCCTATCAGGCAACCGCAAGAAGGAACTACAATGGAGACTATAGGTAGGCATTACTTGATTGTTTGTGTTGTGGGGTGATAGTTGGCCTAGAGCTCTTGCCTTGACCTGCTAATTATGTTGATACAGGGACTATGCAGTTCAGCAATATGCGCGAGTATGTTACGAGTATGTCTCAGGAAAAGCTGCTCAAAGGAGTGGCATTGTTTGGCCCTCGCGATTGCCAGTCTGTGGTTTTGCCTTCTTTCGATGGTCGCAGAAAACAACGACTCTGCTAAGTTGTGCGAAGAGATCAAAGTGTTCGGAAGCTTTTGCTCTGCAATGGCCTCTACACGCTTGTACGCGCCAGCGACGACAATTCATATTGTCTTTTCGGGCAGGTGCAGCTTTCGTACAAACCCGTTGCCAACGCATGTTGGTTATGACTGACGTGTCTGACCGGGTCATCTTGAGGCTGATGTCACATGACCATATGTTTTATTGCCCGTTTTTCGCTCCTAGGCTTTCATCTTGTTCAAGACTGGTGCTCGTCAAAGCATGTGAGGTTTCTAACGCGAGGCTGCTGTTCATTTCAAGTTCTTCGTGATGCGGGCAGTCGATGCCGCGGTTGTCGTTGTTGAAACTAGCCGTTAAGGCTTCGTGCATGAAGTGACTACGAGAAGACTGATGTGCAAAACACACATGCCGAAGTCTGTGTCTTTATTGAGGGCGACGAAAACTACCCTCGAAGTGTTGTGATGTCATTGGTTCTGATTAGAATTCCCATCTTGGTCTTCTACCAGATGAGGACCCGAATACAGGAGGCAGAAAGCAAAGTTCTACACTGTTTTAAACTGACTAAATCTGGTGTACTACCGTTGCTCAGATACCCGGCTTGTCCCAGTTCTGAGACTCAGACAGAGGCATAGTGATATGCAGAAACCTAGACCTAGAGCGCCTTCTACCCTCCCGCACTGCTCCCTGCAGGCTGAGCAAGCGAGGCGAAAGGAGCGGCATGGCTGCAAGGGGCAATCGTGACAGAGGATTTAGGGGTTGAGGGTTACTGCTGCAGGTTCCTGGCCGGCGTCGGCTAAGTGTTCAATTCTTTGGGGTGCTTTGTGTTTTTCCCAGGCAGGTGAGGTAATCCCGATGCCCAAGGCCCCTGGTGGATTCATCGGAAAGTCTACGGCACTGTTTTGCGCTTGTACATGGTGCCGCATGTGAGTATTCACTATGTTGCACTGCATGTGTTCGCTGTCTTAACGTGTGTACGAACAAATACCTGTAAGGAAAACTCATGCCTAATAGACATGGCGGGATGCTTTATAATTCTCCCGTTTGCGGTCTTCTTAGCCACTGGGCTTTCTCTGTAATAGCAGGATGATGCGTATGCCAGACTCCCAGACCGTACCCTCGACTGAAGGCGCCGACCCGAAGTGCATTCTGCCTACCTTAGGAATTATACTAAGGTTCCTGTAAGGCTTCTATAAGTCGCCCAAGGATGAGCAAGGCAGCGGTCGAGGCCAACAAGAAGAAGTCGCTTGGTTACATACTCCGAGTGTGTCAGGAGGTTTTAGCCTACGTACGGGGACGGCTGACAGGAAGAAGGTCTTGGCGATTCGCGGCTGTCGGAAAAGGGGGTTGGGGGGTGCTCGTTGCCCGGGAGCTTGCTTCGCAGTCTGTCGGCGGGAGAATGAAGGGTTTCGGGCAAGAACAACAAATCGTGCCACCACCGACAACATGATCCTGTGATTTATTTTGGGGGGCCTAAATAATTATCTATACTATTTTGGAGGTTCCTTATTATAATTATAGTATAATGGGCCCCAAAACCCTATTCTAATTATTAAGGCCCCTAAATTATTGATCCCCTGCAAGGCAAGGCGCAGCTCCCAAGCCACTTTGCGGCATTGTGGTTAGGAGTCTGCAGGGGCCGGTTCCTCGAGCAGTGTGGTTCGAAGCCATGGCGGCTTAGGGTTTAGGGTTTGGGGATGGCTGCTGTAAGCCAGTGACGATGTCATTCGCCCTTCGTAAGCTCTGGCTGGCTCTGAGCTTCAATCCTCTCGCACTGCAAAAGCGCCACATAGACGTAGCCCTTCAGTCTGCCGCCAGTCAGATGCTGCTAAGGGCATCGGGCGCCAAGAAGACAGCTGAGGAGGTCTTTGTTGCAAGTTCGGCAGTGCCTGCACATCGCCTTTTGAATATCGGAAGTTGGGAAGTACAGCTGTTGCCGGCGCAGCTTCCTGCTCCTCTACTCTGGCCGCTCGCAAGACAACACAGAGCGACTCCTCGTGTACGATCACAGCAAAAAACCGCATGTGCTAATGTTATGAAAGCACAATTCAAACTGTTGTAGTTATATCGCTGAGCTCCACCTCCGTTCTCCACCCTGCACCAGGTCGTCCAGCAGAAGCGCACTGGACCCAAACTCTCTGAACAAGAAGCTAAGGTGGGGGAGCGGGGGTTGGGGCGTGCACGAGCCTGACCCGTGCAGGCTTGAGTTATGGAGAAGGAAAGCTCAAGAGATCACACTCCAGCATTGGCGCAGATCATGACTGTTCATCATTCGAGGCTTCACTCGATCCTTCCGTTTGCCGAGCCAGTCGCACCAACGAAGTGATCTGAATCTGTAGGCATATAAGCGAAGGAGTGTTCTGCCTTCTTCGGGCTTTAGTGTGTTTGTGTGCAGGCACTCTTCGAGCGAGCGCAGCAGAGGAGCCAGCTGGGGGTTGTTTATTACATTTCAACACGACTTGACATTTGAAGCGAAACAAAAGTGTGTCTTACCGCGACGGTATAAGTCATCTCGGAGGACACGGTCATGCCACAAGATACTTGCAGGGGTAGGTGCTGCCTGAAGTCTAAAATTATGTATTTCTGGCAATTGCAGGCTGTCGACAGCTTCCCTACTCAGTTGCGCGGCATGTTCATGAATGTTCATTCGACAAGTCAGACTTGCCCCTCAGTAGTCTTCCTGAGACATGTCTTATGCAGAAGCGCCGTCCACGACTTGCAGTGATGCTAGAACTCTTATGTGTTTCATGATGTTCATGACCACCGTGTCATTGTGATTGCTGTTGTTCAGATGATCATGCTCTGCGCTTTGGATGCAGCACTCAGGCGTCATGTCTCCCAGTGACGTGTAGCAGACCATCGGCTCCCATGGAGTCTGAAACCGCGGATCTTCCAGTCGCGGAGGAAACGTTCGTTTGCAGAGTCATCGCCCTTTTTCGCCGAGCGCACGGACGAGGAATCGGATGGATCAATCGAGAGTCAGGCAGCCGTGGGGATTCGCCTCTCGGACGCGTACGAGCGAGCTGCAGAGCACATTGCGAACTTGCGTGCCACAAGAGAGGACATCGTCCCGTGCTACGAAGTCTTAGTTTCGGAGTGCTGAATATTACCGCAAGAGCTTTCCAGCAGACAAGATTCAAGAGTGTTGGTCTCACTCCTGGCATGGAAGCACCCCACGGAAGATTTCCACAATGATGGTGCACAAGAATGGCTTGGCAGCCATCTGTTTGGATCCTTGACGTCTCTCGTTCTTGCCGGTCTTTTTGTTGCGGGCTACCTTCCTGGCTATGAAAGGGCACCTTTCCTTAAAGTGGGAAGGACATCCTACTTGTTCAGCGTCTGGGGACTGCTAGGTGGTACTCTCACTGCAATCATGACCTTATTCTGCTGGCAGCGTCGCACCCTGGTTTTTGTCGATGTGATTTGCATCAACCAAGCAGATCCAAGTTTGAAGGCGGAAGCACTCCTCAGCATGGGCGCTTGCCTGCAGAGCTCTGAATCCTTACACGTTTTCGGGCATGAGACCTTTGTTCAGAGGCTTTGGTGCATCTTCGAGGCTCCGCCGCTACAAACATGGTCAAGAGCATGGGGCGGGGCTCACTGCAGGGGTTCGCCAAAGAAACCTTGAACGGGCATAGGTTGCTTATTAAACTAGCGGCAGCTAGCATGTGATTGAACATGGCGCCTGTGTGATCCGCGGTCCGAATGAATAAATATGAACAGTGTGTGTGTTTCCTGGTTCCTGGGGATGATTACGCTGGAATCTACTCCGAAAGCCTTGTCGAACTGCTACCGGCCGCAGACATCATATTGCAGATCGGCTAAGCTCTCGCGAAGCTCCCAAGTATAGATAACCTAAGTGCATTACCAGTTACTATAAGGACCTTCGTAATTATGTCTAACATATATATATGTATACATATATCGGTACAATGATTATATATGGAATTCTACGGCAGAGCGAGAGAGAGAGAGAGAGAGAGCGAGAGATCATTGCCTATCCGACACCTGTTTTAGATCCTGGCCACAGTCTCTCAGGCCCTATGAGGCCGAGATGGTTATCCCGGCAAGGTTTAATCTGCTGAGACATTGAAATTATGTACTGATATATATATATATTCATATATATATATATACACACACACACACGGTAGAGTTCTTCGGTATTTATTTGTCATGAAAACCATATGCTTGGCCGAACCCTGCTTGGAGGTCGGGGCGTATCTCGGCAGCTGCAGACTTTCAGATTCCGGCGTGCCAAGAGATTGGTCATTAGGCCAACTATGCTTGGAACGAGCTCCACAACTGCATTTCTTGGTTCTCTTCTGCTTGCGCTTTCTGGCGAGTCCTTTTGACGACCTTCTACTTGGCTGGGTGATTTTCTCTGTCCTTTGCATCGTTTGCTGTCACTTTGCTGTCCGTTGCTTGCGGAGCTACTTCGCAGCTGTGGAGAGCATGCTTGTCCAGTTGCGCAAGTTTCGCGTCCAAGACGCCCAGTGCCACTGCTGCACGGTGGGTCACACAGAAGAGAGCTTTGCGACCGCGAAGTCATCAGCCTTTGCATTCGCAAATGGTTCGGTTCTGAGTCTGCTTTTGAGAGGTTGGTCAACACCGATGTGTCCAGCGCTTTGGCCAGCGCTCTCGGCGATGCATCCTTCTCCTACCTGTGGCTCTTGATGATATCCGCCCCCATTAATTGGGGACATATGGACCAGGTCGCCGCCCGCTTGCATGCACAGGACATGGAGGCCGCGGCTGTAACGGCCATCATCGACTTGACGTACTATTTCCTGCCCTTCCCTTTAGTCGGACGCCTTGGGATCATCCTGGCATGCAAGGCCCGACGCCAACAACAGCGACTTTGGGCCAATGAACTAATGACATTTGCGGTGTACTTTGCTGTCTTTCCGGAGGGCACGGTCCTGCTTGCCATGCTCCACAGCTGCAAGATGGAAATTACAGAAGTTCAAGATGCCTATAGTAATGAACGGAAAAGACTCATCAAGGCTTAATAATCCCTTTGTCGAGTCGTTGATACAGGCAGACAGTGCTGATGCGAGTCATGAACCCGCTGACCGCAGCAGGCGTGTTTGCCGCCATCAATCTGGTTTTGCTGGTGACTCTTCTTCGGTAATGCTCGCATATGTCGCTTCTTTCTCAGGATGTACAGGAGAAATCCTGGGGTAGTCTGACCCGGGGCAGTCGCTGCGATTTCTTTTCGGCACAAGGGTGACGACCACCTTTTCGGTTGGGCCTCAGGCTCGGCATCGCCTCCTAAGGAGGCCATGCCATGTTTCACTGTGAACGACGACGGTCTCAGAACATGTGACAGTGAGGCAGGATGGCTCAGCGTACTTAAAATGTGCTTGCTGAGCTATGGTCGCAGACGCTGCCTTAAGCCAAGATGCTGACAGCGCAAGGAATCAGAAGAGCTCGGCCCCTGCGCCGCGACCTAAGATGAGAGCGTCGCATTGGCTCACCTTGCACTCAAGGCTGGCAGCAAGGAAAGGCATGCAGGCTCTCCTATCGTCTATAGACTCGCCACTTTTGGCCATCACCGGCAGTATAGTAGTGGCAGTTACTGCGGTGGCACGCATTCAGCCTGCAATTGTCGCATCGTGCTTGGCCTTCTGAAGTTTGTGCCATAACAGTTTTCGATGGATCCACGCTGAAGCTAGAAAACACAGTGTGCAGCCATCACAGGCCCAAGCCCAACCAAGATGCCACAACAACAGTTCCAAGAATCCTGACACCTACCGTGCAGTTTTCAGTGCCGCCACAGGCAGTCTCTGCCCCCCCTCCCCCCCCGCCCCCCCCCTCAGATTCACCGATGCTTCTTGTGCTCAGGCTTTCTGCCTCCCGGGGTGGTCGTTTTGCCGCCTTTGATGACAGCGACTGACGGTCCCTGCCTCGACCCTGCTAGTGGCTTGGATAACGTGTGTAATCGTGCAGAAAAGATAAATAAGACTGATAAACAATAGGTGCACATGCATAAAATAAGACATGCCTGTATCTATAGCTATTTCTATAACGTTTTCTATATAATATATATATATATATATATGTATTTATATATTATATATATTATATATGTATATATATTATATACACACACATATATATATATATGTATGTACATACATCGTCATGTATAAATACATACTTATATTACATGTGTACATATGCACCACCATCACACACGCATATGTAGGAGGTATGTATGTATGTATGTATGTAGGCAGGTAGGTATGTACAGGTAGTTATGCTTGCATGTGTGTAGATGTATGTGTGTGTTTGCAATAGTTTACTGTAAGGCAATTATGCAAGTATGTAAACTCTTTCTGTGTGCATGTGCATGTGTGTGTGTGCATAAGCCTGGATCTCTGGATGTATGTATATCTGTACGTTTGCATTTCTGAATGTGAATGAAATGAGTGCATATGCTTCTGCGAAAACAAGTACCTTTACATGCTCTCGGGTCCCGGGCCCCCCCCCCCCCCCCTTCCCC
>BGNK01001971.1:1339-11810 GCA_003297005.1 Symbiodinium sp. clade A Y106
TTACGTTGGCCTCTGCTCGCTCACAGCACAGCATGGGTCGTTTTGTAGATTGATGAACAGGCTGATCAATCATCTCAAACCAGATCACATCTGGAGCTCCATATCCATCAGCAAGAACACGCTGACTCCCCCTCATCGAGATCAACAGAATCACGCTTCGGACACATTACTTGTCGGGCTATCTCATTTTGACGAGGGCGGTGTTTGGGTTGAGGGCGAAGGTGGCTGTCACTTTGAAGNCCCAGCTCATAGTCATTTTCACTGCACCAACAGGTGGAGCTTTGCCGACCGTATCACGCTAGCTGCCTACTGTGCAAGGCCGCTCCAACACTTGAAACCAGCTGACGCATCTCTGCTGGCGGAGTTAGGCTTCCAGCTACCTTAGCTGCGGTTGTCGGCAACGCCAACTTTAATAAAGGCATCGCCTTCAGTCTGATCTGCGGGCTTATCAAATAGGCTCTCCGGGCTGTCTGCTCCACACGAGGGACTGCAGGCCCTCGTGCTGACCTGCCTGGCAATCTATCAGCAAAAAGGCTGTTCAGTACTTCCCAGTCTTTGCACACGCTGACCGAAACGGAAGCCTAGCAGCCCTGAGCTCGCAAGTCCACATTTCAGGTCCTACGCATACGTCACCGCCAGGCACCTGTATGCTGCCAATGCTGACAACTTCAATGGAGTCTTTTCGACCTTACGGCCCATCGCCTCTGTTTGGAAGTGACTATGAGTGGGACGCCACGCAACAGGCACTCAGAGTGACGGTCTTCGGATACGGCTCGCCATTCAGTGGTTCGTGATCATGGGACGCCATAGATCACACTGAGGGCCTCGGAGGGTTCTTCACCCCACTGAGTGTCGTGAGCAGGCTGCGCTTTCTGACTGAATAGTGAAGCTTGTCCTTCTCTCTCAGGCCTTTTACCTCTGCTTTGCTCTGAAGTACGGTAGATCTGGTGCTCATTTCAGTTTCACGCGCCCGCAATGAGCAGAGCCCGCTCGCTCAGCGTTCAATAAAAATAATTGTTGCTGTTGTCGTTGTTGTTGTTGCTCTTGTATGTGTAGTTCTGGTCGTATTCGTAACTGTTGTTGCTGTCGTTGTCGCGGTCGTTGTCGTTGTGGTTGTGGTTGCTGTTGCTGTTGCTGTTGTTGTTGCTGCTGTGTTGTTATTGCTGTTGTTGTTGTTGTTGTTGCTGTTGTTGTTGTTGTTGTTGTTGTCTTGTTGTTGTTGTTGTTGCTGTTGTTGTTGTTGTCTTGTTGTTGTTGTTGTTGTTGCTGTTGTTGTTGTCTTGTTGATGTTTATGTTTCTGCTGCTGCTGTTCTTCTCTCTTATTGATACTGTTATTCGTCTTGTTATTGCTCTTGCTATTGTTCTGGTTCTTGCTGTAGCTCTTGCTCTTGCTCTTGCTGTTGCTGCTGCTGTTGTGTTTGTAGTGGTGGTTGTTGTTCTTGTTGTTTTTTTCTTTTGTTCCTGGGTCTGGCGGACCTTGCCTTTTTTGGTAGGTCTAATATACATATATATATATATACATGTGTTCTTCTTCTCTGCTACACATAACAATTCACATATCTTAAGCTTGCCTACAATGTAGCATATTGTGACAACATAAAATATGATGTGAAATTAAACAGCTTGGAAATAAAAACACGTGATATATAACAAAAGTTATAAAACATATGTGTAAGTATGTATACTGTTTAAAATAAGTATCATACATAGTTATATACATATATACACACTATACATATATATATATATATATCAATACAATATAGTACAAAAACAAAAACGTATAATATTTATAATAATCTATATATATATATATGTACACATACGTACATATGTCTGTATATATATATATATATATGCACGTGCATGTGTCTGTTGTCGGTGTACACGAACGACGGCAGCAAAGGCTTGCACGTGATGGAAAACAGTGCGACAACGTTTCAAATCACCGCGGCAGCTCATAAACTCTAAAGACATGGAAAAACTGTCAAAAAATTCAGGTGCGGCATGGTGACGTAGAGGCATGCCTGTGNAATCACCGCGGCAGCTCATAAACTCTAAAGACATGGAAAAACTGTCAAAAAATTCAGGTGCGGCATGGTGACGTAGAGGCATGCCTGTGTTTGAGGGTGTTTTTTTGGCAATGACACTTGAGTTTTTCAAGCGCGATTTTCGTGCAGACTGAAGACAACAATCCGTGCAGAACCAAGGCTCTTTCACGATTGGAAACGGCACAAACGGGCCCACGATAGCTTCATTTTTGGTTGTTTTTTTGCTACTGCCGGCCTAGGAAATTGCGCGTCGCTCGCTTTTTGGCAGCGAAAAATGGCCATAAACGTACTTTCAAAAATTCAACCACTTCTGCCGTAGCTATGCAAAACCTAGGTTTTCGCTCTGGAAGCAGAAACTGAAAATCCCGAAAAAACCACATGCGCCCTTCAAACACGAAGTTGATGTCCAAATCTGCCAAAACGCTGAAGGACCTGCAAAAATCGATTTTGGAGTTTCTGCTTTTTCCCAAGGCGTTGCATGGTTTTTCNAAATCTGCCAAAACGCTGAAGGACCTGCAAAAATCGATTTTGGAGTTTCTGCTTTTTCCCAAGGCGTTGCATGGTTTTTCATTCCAGCTGCGCGCTGTTCTAAAGTAATTACACGGCCGCCTGGGGGTCCTGCCCCAGTGCGCTCAAAGGCGAAATTCGATGGCGAAAATGGCCATAAACGTACTTTCAAAAATTCAACCANTCCAGCTGCGCGCTGTTCTAAAGTAATTACACGGCCGCCTGGGGGTCCTGCCCCAGTGCGCTCAAAGGCGAAATTCGATGGCGAAAATGGCCATAAACGTACTTTCAAAAATTCAACCATTTTTGCCGTAGCTGTGCAAAACCTAGGTTTTCGCTCTGGAAGCAGAAACTGAAAATCCCGCAAAAACCACGTGCGCCCTTCAAACACGAAGTTGATGTCTAATTCTGCCAAAACGTCATAGGATCTACGAACCTCTATTTTTGAATTTCTGTTTTTTCCCAAGGCATTGCATGGTTTTTCATTCCAGCTGCGCTCTGTTCTAAAGTAATTACACGGCCGCCTGGGGGTCCTGCCCCAGTGCGCTCAAAGGCGAAATTCGATGGCGAAAATGTCCATAAACGTACTTTCAAAAATTCAACCACTTCTGCCGTAGCTATGCAAAACCTAGGTTTTCGCTCTGGAAGCAGAAACTGAAAATCCCGCAAAAACCACGTGCGCCCTTCAACCACGAAATTGATGTCCAATTCTGCCAAAACGTCATAGGATCTGCGAACCTCTATTTTTGAATTTCTGTTTTTTCCCAAGGCATTGCATGGTTTTTCATTCCAGCTGCGCTCTGTTCTAAAGTAATTACACGGCCGCCTGGGGGTCCTATCCCAGTACGCTCAAAGGCGAAATTCGATGGCGAAAATGGTCATAAACGTATTTTCAAAAATTCAACCATTTCTGCCGTAGCTATGCAAAACTAGGTTTGCGCTCCGGAAGCAGAGACCGAAAAACACACAAAAACCACGCGCGCCCCTCAAACACGAAGTTGATGTCCAAATCTGCCAAAACGTTGATGCAAAAATCGATTTTGGAGTTTCTGTTTTTCCCAAGGCGCTGCATGGTTTTTCATTCCAGCTACGTGCTGTTTTAAAACAATTACACGGCCGCGCCTCAACATGGTTTTGATATTAGCAAGTCTGAAAACCCTATGGAGCCTGCAGAACCTGATTTTCGATATTCTGTTCAAACCCAAGCCCTTACAGGCTTTCTCAAAGGCCATAAGGAAGAGCCAGGTTCTGGGGGAAAGGGCGGGAACCGGGGGAAGGAAGAAAGGGGAGCATAAAGAAATACCAGAATCGCATAAGGATAAGCCAGGATCGCACAAGGAGAGCAAGCTAAGAAAACATACCGTGCCCATATATAGGGAAATCTCGAATATAATAAGAGAACCCATGAACATATAGAAACCAGCCGTGTCCGCGACGGGATGGAACCACAGAGCTCGATGGAGACATAGAGGTGGGCAACATAAAAATTAAAACCTTAAGTAGAAAAAATAATATTCAGCCCAATATAGGGGAGAGGGGAAGGGAGGGGGGAATAGAGGAAGAGGGAGGGGGCGGGGAAGGATAAGCCAGGATCGCATAAGGAGAGCAACCCACAGCATAAGAAAAAATACCATGCCCATATATGGGGAAATCTCGAGCATAAGAGGAGAACCCATAAGCATAAGAAACCAACCGTNGGGGGGGGAGACAGGGGAGACAATATAAGGAAAAGCCAAGTTCGCGGTGCGTATTAAAAAAAATCAAGTAGGCATTAAGATAAGCCAAGTGTGTATAAAAAGAGAATCTAGCAATATAGATTGAATAACGCCTAAAATCATGGCCACGGCATACCGTGAGGGGAGCGGAGAGGAAAAATAAAAAATCCTCAGCATAAAAATTAATGCCCAGCCCAATATTATAAATACGCAATTTTAACTACGCCAATTCAGCTTTAGGCACGCATATGCCTCACAACGTGCAATACATACAACACACACAACACCCATACAGCACACACAGCACCCACACACACAACACAGACAACACAGACAACACACACACAAAACACACACACAACACACAACACACAACACACAACACACACACAACACACAGCACACAGCACACAGCACACAGCACACAGCACACAGCACACAGCACGCAGCGCAGCACACAGCACACAGCACACAGCACAACACTACCAAAACACGCCCACTGCACACACAACACCGCCCACACTCCTCTGGAAGGCGTGGGGTTATCCGGTCCTTTGCTTTCTGTTTATTTGTAGTTCATATTAAACACAGAAAATCTATTTTCCTTCTGACTCTTATGAAGAAAATGAAAATTCTATATCAATGCCACAAGATGAGTAGGTTTCTTTCAGCCACAATTTTGTTGTAGAGTATTATCAAAATCAGAACTATACCCAGAATTATTATCCCTTCTCCATATGCAATGTGACAATACTGCGCAAAGAGAAAAGTAATATACATTTTTTCGTTCATCTTGCTGATGTGTTAGCTCGGGCCTGAATCCTACTCTCGGGATCGAAGCCAAGAGCAAGAGTTGTAAGTATATCGACTTGTCTTTAAGAATACTCCTAACAGAAGAATCGTGTCCAGGTTTTGATCCGTCCTCTCCGAGTTTAGCAACATGTGACTCGGATTGGTATTCCAACAACAGCCCGTTTCAAGCCCGAGCCGTTTGTCAGATCTATGCCGAAGCCTGCTGACTAGATTCATTCAGCAGTGCTGGTAGATGCCGACCAGAATCGCATTGCGGCACGGCTGAGCCTGACATGTGCAGCAGCGTTGGCTCTCTCGCAGAAGAGGCAAGATCGCCCCGTAGGACGCCGTAGGTGTTGTTTCTTGACAGATCTTTGTAGCCACAATGATCCCGAAGACGAGGTCCGGAGAAAGAAGTACAGATAGACTGGTGTGCCCCTGCCAAGTTCGGCTTCCTCACACCCAAGCCTCGAAAAAAGGCTGACCGGGAAAGGGACCGGAAACGTGAGAACTTTGCCATTGCAGGGCGACTATTTGCCTCGTCGACCGGCCGTGTCCGATGCCACTTGCTCGGTATGTCTCATACTGCAAGTAAACTGTCATTGATGACAGCAGAGCAGAGACAAGCCTCAACCTCTTCGATGTTGCATCACATCAGTTCTTCAAGTAACTAAACTCCGCGTACAGGACTGGTGCTGCATGGCCTTCGAATATCTCCAAACATTCACCAGAGTCCGTCGACCAAAGCCTGGCTGTGCCATCCCACGAAGCTGTTACCAACATGTTGGCCCAGGGCGAGAAAGAAATCCATGTCACCGCATCTTCGTGGTCTGCAAGCGTTAGCAGCAGCTCACCATCTCGACTCCACAGAGTAGCTGTTCCGTCCTCACACGCCAATGCTATGTTGGCACCTTGCATGCATGAGGCCGCCATGTACACTGGCTCTGCGTGGTGCGTGCACGTCCACCTTAGTTCGCCCGTTACAACACACCAAACTTCTGCACTTCCACTGGCTCGTGTGGCGAGAACCAACTTGCCATCGCTGGAGAAGTTTACAAACTTTAGCTCGCTGTCGCCGATCATGTCGTGAAGACGTGTCGATGTCGTCCCATCCCAAAGATGTACTGTCGTGCTGGATGCCGTCACCACCAGTGAACTAACCGGGGAAAACTCTGCTCGGTTGACACCACCGGTATGCCCTTCAAGCCTTGCTACGAGCTCGCCTGTGCCAACTGATACAATGCAGGCGGCACCATCTGCCGATGATGTGAGAGCCCATTGATCATCAAAGGAAAAAGTTGCAAGGTAGACTTCTGCGGCGTGAGGAAATTGCCAAAGCTTTCGGCCGGTGTGGCTGCACCAAAGACATGCCGTGCCATCCTGTGATGCAGTGACCACTAGACTGCTGCAGCTTGAAAAGACTGCAGAATACACCTCTCCGTCGTGGCCCAGACACAGCAGCTGAACGGGGTGCCCATCGTGCACAGCCCAAACACGAGCCGTGCCGTCCTCTGATGCCGTCGCAAGAAGGCAGTGATTGGCAGAGATTGTGCAAGCAAAAACCTGTCCAAAGTGACCCCGGAGCTCCAAGCAATCTCCGGTATCGAGATTGAAAACACGTGCTGTGCAATCGCTTGATGCGGTGACTACCACACGGCCCTGGGCAGAACAGACCACATCAACTAAAGCATGGTCCACAAGTACTTGGTCAACAGCTGCCGTTTCCGCCAGAATTTTACCGCCATACAAAAGGCTCCAAGTCCTGCAGAGAGGTGCTAAGGAGCCAGCTGCTTTTTGCGTCAGCTCATCTCGCACTTGTCGGATTGTACTGTGCCTGTCTACCCGCAAACTCGAGATCAGTCGTCCACTCAATGCCAAACGAAAGTCGACGCTGAACTTCGCATCGTCGCACATGCGTATCTGGCACGAAAGGCAGAGCAGTTCAGATTCAGAGCCCGCAGCTGCAGATCACGGCGAACCAAAGATGATCCCCCTTTCACTGGAAGCAAATCGTTGACATCTTTACATGCTACAGTTTCCATACAGAAACATCACCTTGGATTCGAGAACCTGCCGTCTTCACTGGTGTTGACTTGAGACATTTTTTGACTTGAGACATACTGTACTCAGCAAACTGATGGACTGATTGATTGATTGATTGATTGATTGATTGAACGCCTGTGGCGGCAAAAACCGTGCGCAGCACTTGCTCGGTACTTGTCACTAGTCACAGGCTGCAGCAGCACTATGCCTATGCTCGAGCATGTACGGCAAAATGTAGCAACACTTCCAAACAAAGCACACTGTGGTCGCCTTTCATACCTCTGCGACTGCTGTCTTCGGGCTGATTAATTTTGCCGTCTTTGATCGAGCGCTTTTTCCAGGAGGATCCGGACGGTCTGCTTTCCTTCTCCAGCTAGGAAACAGCCTCATTATTGCGAGGGAGTTCTTCTTGTCCGTCGAGCCCACATTCCTCGAGTCTGCTGTCGGTAAATCACGAGGATAAGACATGTTGAAGAAAACCTCCTGTCAAGAAACATCTCGAAGTCGCGAGACTAGCTTTCTTTGGCGGTCGTCGAGGTGGTAAGGCACCTTTCGAGTTGCAAAGAAACGTCGGCAGGAAAAGTCTCGCAGCTCCGCCTGGCCTCCACCCGCAGGGTCACATAGTGGTCGCCTGCGGAAACTGAAACGTGCAAGCCCCGTTCCAAAGACATGAGCTGGAAAGGGAGGCATCCAAAAATCAAGCGAATCAAGAACACTGGGTTGAAGGTCCCCAGTCCTCGCTCTCCTTCGAGACCAAGTTTTGGGACCCCACGACCTTGCAAACGCATCGTTGTCCCAGGCTGCGTTCCTGGCGGAACCTGAGCATCGAGAACGTTCTAGACTCCACTGCCGTCGCATGTGTCTGAGACCCAGAAGGTCCTCTTGGCAATAAGTCGATAAAACCACAGTGCAAAGATGAAACTGAGACACAGCAACAGGCACAAGAAATGAGTGTGTCTTTAAAAGGCGCACCTTCACGGACACGCCCTCACCATCCACCGTTCGGATCTGAAATGATGTCCCAAGCATGGCATCGAAGACACTGATGACCCGCTCATTGTAAATGTCCGTACCATCCCTGACATACTCATCGGACTGGCCAATCTTGAGTGTTATGTACAAGTCGCCAGGTGGGCCTCCCCGGGCACCCTTGTCGCCTTCTCCTCGCACACGCAGCTTAGAACCAGCGTTACAACCAACTGGAATAGTCACTGCCACTTCGCAGACTTTGCTCTTCGTGCCTTTGCCGCCACATGACTGGCAAGTTGCACTTGGATCTATTCCGGATCCCTTGCATTTTGGGCACACTTGTTGCGTTTGCATACCACCCAAGGGAGTCTGCAGAAATTGGGCAATGACGCCAGACCCCTCACATCTGCGGCACTGCTGATGCTTCTCTTCACCAGGAGTGACACCTTGTCCCTGGCATGAATCGCAAGCCTCTTCTCTGTTGATATGTACAACATGACGTCCGCCAAAGCAAGCGACCTCAAATGGAACTTCGACCTTACATTGCAGGTCTGAGCCCTTCTCGGCCCTCTTTCTCCGAGCTCGCGTGCGGCCTCCCTTTCTCGCATGGGCAGCTCCACCACCAACGCCAGCTCCTCCAACACCAGCGTTAGGGCGACCACCAAAGAACGAGCTAAAGACATCGCCAAGAATGTCATCGAGGTCTACCTCGGACAAATCTGGTCCAGCACTCATGCCAGAAAGGCCACCATCACCAAACTGGTTGTACTGCTTTCTCTTATCTGTGTCTGAAAGAACCTCGTAGGCCTTCGCAATCTGCTGGAACTTTTCCTGTGCTCCGGGCTCTTTGTTGATGTCGGGATGATACTGGCGAGCCAACTTTCTGAAACTCGACTTGATCTCCCGCTCGTTGGCGCTCTTGCTGACTCCGAGCACCTCGTAATAGTCGATCACGCCACCTGCGTGGCGTGCGACCCTGCAGACCCTTCGCAAACATCGGCGGCGCTGGAGGGAAATGGTGCCAAGCACAAAACCTAAAGTCTGGCAACTTGCACCTGCAGGTAGCACATCTCGAAACATTTCGGGCCTCTGGCGGGCACTCGAGTTAAAGATGGGGATCTTTCCAACATCCTGCTGGCTTGGGAGGAGCCGCAGCCGACCCCTTCCCAGGTAGCTCGCATCCATGGCAGGGGCATGCAGGGGGAAGATGCAGGGGCAAATGCAGGGGAAGTGGAGGGCATCCGTGGCCGTGGCCGATCCAAGCTCCCTCTTGTCTGGCCTTGCACTTCGTCGAGGTATGTGCAGAGAGACTAAGGCTACGGTTCACGTTATTTCAAGTTTATGTCTCCGGCTGGCGACGGACTAGACTGTGTCACTCTGCATGTCAGGATCATGCTTGCATGAATCGGGAGTCTTGATCAACAGTGGATGTGAATTCATGTGACAACTTGCCCTTTACAGTCCCTCATCACGACATCCAGGTTTCTCAGGCAGAATTTGGGCCTCCAGCAAAACCCTTGCAAGCCTCGACTCGCCAGGCCTCGGTGCCAAATCAAAGCCTGGGCACGGGCCATAGCAGATCCTTCAGACGGGGTGCCGTGCATCTCCCCTCCCGGTGTGCACCGGCGAAATTAAACCGAAGTGCATGCGCTCGGGTGCTGCTGACCAGGTGAGGGATCAACAGAAGCTAAACATGCATCAACATATACTTAAACCCGAGGATGCAGCGGAAATAATGATTAAGTGTGCATCAAGAAACAAAAATATCAAAGCCCTGTCAAAACTGTTTTCGAAAATCTGGCCTCAAAGAAGGACATTTCAAATTGTCATTCCCTCAGAACACAACCCGGCAAATTGTAAATCACAACCTGGTTGACGCGGAACAACAAGATCCTGCAGCCGCCGCCCGAACTAACTAGCAGCTAGTATCAAGACAGAGAGACTGGCAAAGTGACCAGCTTGCCCGTCACAGGACATTGCCGCTTGTGATTCCCGAACAGCCTACCTCGAAACACAATGTAAGTAGTGTTACCTGCTTTCGAGCTTACTTCCCCCTGCCTTGCCTTTCCATAGTTGTCATTTCTTTAACTGTTTTTGATGTCTTTTCTTGCTTGCTTGCTAAGGGGTGTGAGCACATGCAAGCATGCGCTCTGGCCCGAGGACCTACCCCCCGTGGCTCGCGTTTGTTCGTCCTCGATGCCCTTTTCGGGGTGGGTTGACAAGCACGTTCCCTCGAGTGTACCCATGATCCCGAATACATCTCTCTCTCTCTCGCTCGCTCGCTCGCTCGCTGGCTCGCTCGCTGGCTCGCTGGCTGGCTCGCTGGCTCGCTCGCTCGCTCGCTTGCTGGCTCGCTTGCTGGCTCGCTTGCTGGCTCGCTTGCTGGCTGGCTT
>BGNK01001971.1:12193-119651 GCA_003297005.1 Symbiodinium sp. clade A Y106
GGCTGGCTGGCTGGCTTGCTTGCTTGCTGACGAGTATGAGGGCCGAAGCCCCCTGGCCCGAAGGCCCACCCGCTCCCGGTTCGCGTCTGACAAGTCTGTGCTGCCCCTTCCGGGGTTGGGAGTGTTCCCGTTCCCGCGTCTGAACCATCACCTTGACAGACCTTCAGGCAGCAGACGGGTCATCCGGGGCTCTTCAGTTCAACTAGCGGCGGACATGTGGCTCTGTACTTGCCGCGGCTACCTTAACTTGGAACATGTAGCAACACACTGAAAAACGAATCAGTAGCTCTGCACCTCTAGCTACTCGGCCACGTCCCCCCGTCGGCGGAGCTCCACTCCCCGACTCGCCGACTGGTGCAAAAAGCAACGTACTGTATCCCTACCTCACCTGCCTCCCCACCTCATCCCGAACTGAATACCTTGCGCAAAATTGCCTTGACCTTCCCACCCCCACCCTGAACCTTTACACGCTGCAGGCGGCACTTTCGCCTGGGGGTCATTTCCCACTCCAGCAGGCGCCAGGCGTCAACACGACCATTCAAAGCAGCAGTGCTCCGTAGAAAAAAACTGCGGGGCTTATGAGGCTAGATAGACCGGGACTCCCTACGCCAGTGCACCCGTTCCTGCTTGCCGTTCAGTCCCCCTCAACCCCCGACCACACTAGCAGGCCAGCTAACACCTACTGCATCGTCCCCTAGCAATGGTCTCTGGAACCAGGGCCTAATGGTCCACATCGGGAGAGCCGGGGCTAGTGAAGCTACGACGGCGACTCGTGGGTTCAGGTGATGGTCTGTCAGGCGGGCTTGGTCATGTAGGTGTGCTCGACGAACTGGCCGCCCCTTCACCTTCAGCGCCTTCCCCTCGTGGTTTGCCCTTCTCGTCGTAGGGGAGCTTGTCTCGGTCATCGCCCGGCTGGTGTTTTGTTCTGTAGGTTCGCAGCCATAGGAGTCGCAGTGGAGCATATCGAGAGGCTCCAAGTCGCTCTCCGTCCCCCCAGTGCTCCACTGTCCATTGCACCACCCTCGAGGGCTTTCTTGACCTCCTCCAGTACGTTCCCCACCAGGAACGGCACAAGCCTTCGGAGTCTGGTCTTGGCGGCGTTAACGCTGTGGCCTGCGATCTAGCTCGTTTGACGGGGCTGGGTGTGCCGTCGCCTCCCGACGTGCCTGCTCTGCCTCTCCCTGCTTCGTCCGCTCCCCCCGTGTTCCTCCGCCAGTCTCTGTTGTTGTGTTGCTGCATGGCCGGTTGGGCTGCGTGTGGGGGAGCCACGGCACTGTTGTGGCCTCGGAGTGAGTGTGGTTGTCCTCCATCCCCCTTCTGCTTGGGTGTCTGTCGTGTTCTGTTGGCATGGTGGTAGCCGGGAGGGGACTGTGGCGGCGTTGGCGCTGTCCTGGTCATGTTGCGTCGAGCCTGGCTGAGTGGGCTGCGGCTGCGCCCTGGCCGCCCGCCCCTGTGTGCCTTCCGCACCACCCACCCCGATGCGGCGGACAGCCCGCACCTTGAGCATACGCGATCGCCCATGACACAAAGAGGGGGGCAGCCGTCACGGACCTGCACAGTGGACCCAACAGGCGTGATGCTGGACGGAAACCGGGGGAGCAACAAAGAAGAAGCGAAAGTGCTGAAGATGATGTTTCAGGCTGTTCCATGTCATGTCCACGGAGCAGAACCATGGCCGCTACCACTACCATGTACATGAACATGTCCATGCTCATACCTGACACCATGATCATGTCCATGCCACCAGGAATCTTGCCATGCACATGTCACCACGACCATGACCATCGAGCCTGATACCGACCTCAGGGGGGAATGCAGCCAAGCGCCGTTTGCGCCGAAGCCGCTACAGCATCAAAACTCTCGACCCGCCACCGACCTGCCGCGCCACTCGAAATGATGGGAAGCACGGTCAACAATTCGAACACGGCGGCACGAACCCGACGTGGGAAGGCGACCCTGGCCGCGGAAATTGTGCCGCGAAGCACAGCTCCTACGATTACAGGATCCGAGAGTACCACACTACCGCAGCAGGGGGAGCCAAGGGAGCCTACCAGCAGCCCAAGAAGATCTCCAATGGCGCGACCCTGATCTACCTGTACAACTCCTTGGCCTGCCAGGGCGACTTCCTTTACACGATCCGGGACTATGCCGCCGTCGGGGGAAGCTAGCGTCCCTTGTTTTTGGCCTCAGTATCTACCTGCTACCTCCTTGCTGTCAAGAAGGCAATGCAGAAAACCGGACAACAGTCGGAGGGAAAAAGTACAGAGTGCTGCGCCGGCTCCTGTGGGCAGCTGTTGGCCAAGGCTCGTACGGGTCACCCCGCCCAGAGCGCCGCCTCAGGATCGGAAACTGGAGGGAGCAACCAGCAACTACGTCCACTACTACGGGGGNNCCACGAACGCCAAGACGGGACCCCACATCCCAGAGTACGAGGAGGCGGCGTCATCGAGCCACGGGCGCGCCATGGGGGGGGAGAAACCGCCGCCAGCCAACCAGCAGAAGGCGATGCCTCCGCACCCTTCGCCGTCTTGGCTTGGCGGGGGGGGGGCACTCTGGTCCTGGCCTGCGCCGGGCCAGGACCCATGACCTGTCGTTTTACTGGTACCAACAGCAAACCAAGGCCAGACCGTCGCAATGGGAAAATTACGGAGGATTGCCGAGCCAGCCACGCGAAGACCCAGGCGCCGGAAAGGTCGTCTCACCGGATGCTGCATGATGCTGCCACAGCAGGTCCCCAACAACCGGACACAGCACCGCAAAAAAAAACCTCTCGACACGTTGCTCGAGGAGACCTGTACACCAGCAGAGGGGAGGTAAAAGGGGAGGCAGAAAGGGGGGAGGGGGAGACCAGTGCAGGAAGCAACCAAGGCCGAGATCTGGGCAGCCTTCCGAGCAAGTCATGCACAAACCAAACGGGCTCTCATGGAACGACGTCGCAGGGGACCCTTGCAGGATGGCGACCCGACCGCAGCGGCCCAACAAGCGGCCAGGAAAAGGCCCGAGCAGGGGGAGGGGGAAAGGGGCGCAACAGCACTCGCACTTGGCTAGTTGGCAGCTCCAGTAACTGGGGCATCAAGCAAGTCACAGAGGAAGTGGGGGCCAAGCTCCGTGATGACCGTGATGAGGCGGTGGGGGGTAAGGGGCGGCTTCCAGACATGTCAGCACAACCGCAGCCATTACAGACAGGCCAGGCCAAGCCACCAAGCACCCCGCAGCAGCCCCCAGGGACCACGGCTTCCGCCTACCAGACCCGCCGCCCCCGTAAAAATAGGAAACGCAGGCAAACCCCGCCTGCTCGAGCGAGTGGGGGCGATTACAGAAGCAGAAGCCCGCACCACAACCACCGCAACTGTCAGGAGGACGGCCGCCCAGCCCCCCAGCTCACTTCACCCGCCCAGGGGGCATGATTCCAAGGTGGCAAACCAGAACCCAGGCCACGCCCAACACAGAAGCAGTGCGGGGCACAGCGAATCTATCAGCACGCCAGCCGGCCTGAGTAGCGTCCTCAGACAACACGTCGTCCCGGAAAGCCAGGTAGGGGGGAGCCAGTGGAGCTAAAAGTGCTCCTAGAAGAGCTGTAAGCGGACTTCTCGACACGTCTGTCAGGATGAGCGACCCCACCACCTTCCTTCGAAGAAGGGACGCCACCGTGGCCGCAAAGGGGTTCTCCAGCCTCACCATGGAGACCGAGACGCTGCGCGAAGACCTCCACAACCTGTATGAGGAGGACCTCCGCGTAGTGGAGGCATGCCACCACACCCTGTTGGGGGACATCCAAAGAGAGCTCGCCTCGCAGCATCGCACCTCCATGGCCGGAGACATAGCAGCCGGGTACGGCGAGCGGGGCTGCTTCAATGAACAAGTGGAGCAGCCCGTGGCGACAGACACTGCGGCGGCTTGAAGCGTCGCCTGCGCCAAGCAGCTGCTGCACCTCCTGCATTTCCCAGCAACAGGGCAAGCGTCAAGGCCTTTCGAGCACTCATTCCCCGGGCTGAACCCCCAATTTGAGGATAGAGCCTGGCTAACCATGTGGGGGGCAAGGCTAGCCGAATACATGCAGGGCATGGACACGCAGCACAGAGGGAGGCGCAAATACCCACAATACGGCCCAACACGCCAGCCCCGAGGGGGGACACGCAGTCATTCATATGCGCCTTGATCCAGTCGTCTCCTGCTTCCCGCCATTTGGCCCGATCATAGGCTAGTGACATCCAATCATCCCCCACCAGCTCTGTGAGGTGTCTCTCGATGTCTAGCGGTCTAGCGCTGGGCAAAATCTCTCAGCGTGTCTGGCCCCCCCCTCCTCAAGGACTTGTTCACTCTTCCACCACTTGATGGTGCGCCATTGGTAGAGTTCTGGTAGCGGGCAGTCCCGGCGAGCTACGTGTCCATGAACCTCCCACACTGTTTGCAGGACAGGAACTCCACCGTCTCCCCACTGCCTTCCGCAACAGCGCCAGCCGTGCATGTCGCAGCGTTCGGAGATTCCACTCCAGCCATTGCTCCCCGGACGTCGCTGCCCCCCTATGGCTCGACGAAGAAGCTGAAGCTGCACTGAGTTGATCCCCTTCAGCAGCGCCTCACTGGCTGGCCATGCCGAGCATCCCCACAGCGCCGCGGGTCTCACACCAACATCAGCATGTTCCGCAGCTTCTCGTCGACGGCGTTCTTCCCGCACATGAGCTTCTTGTTGGCGTAGAAGGCTTTGCGGGCTCTCTCACTGGCCCCCCCCCNCCCCCCGCCCCCCAGCAGCATTGCCGAGACGTTTTCGAAGCAGATTGGCGCTTGCTCAAGCCAACGTCGGTTATGACTCCACAGGTACATGTCGTCCATGAAGCCGGCACCCCAATGTGGGCTCGGTGGCAGTTTGGCGTCCTTCTGCTAATTCCCCCCATTTCCTTGAGCACTTCGTCGATGGTCTCCCCAATGGACGCCCTGAAAATGGCGGGGCTATCTGGAGAGCCCTGGACAATTTCCAACTTTGACCCCTGCAACACGACGGTGACCGAGCGGGCCCGGATGAGGTAGAGCCAGACCAAAGCTTCCCACGGCTGTCCACCCTTTTTGCCCACGTGCTCAGCAACTGCGAGATGCTGTCGAAGGCCTTCGCTACGTCGAGCTTGACGATGTAGAGGCGATCTTTCCAGTCTGCTCTGGTAAGGCGCCGCATTGCCAAGGTGAGCTCTATTGCTTGGACTCCCGGTTTCGCCCACTGGGCCTGGCTAAGGTCAAGCTGTGCCACCCACAACAAGGAGCTCGACAATGTTACTAGTATGGGGCGGGTTTCTTCCCAGCCCGTGGGGTGCTATACTAGCTTTCGGCAGCAGGACTGTCCCCTTCCATCCGTCGATCTTGCCATCTCCAGGATGCGCGCGCCTCGTGGGCTATGCGGCTATGCCGTCATCCCCCGTGTTTTTCCTACAGTGCCATTTGCTCATCGTCACGCTGAGCTCCGCTTCGTCGAAAGGCCTCCACCTTGTACGCTTGCACTGCCTGCGTTGGTCCGCTTAGACTTAGACTTAGAGTGAGGTTCTCCCAGCCGGCGTCCTCTGCCCCTTCGGGGGTCTTGGCGAAGATCCCCGAGAAGTGTTTCCCGAGCTGGTCTCTCCAATGAGGGTCTTCGGTGAGCTTGCAGTCCCAATCTTGGAGTTTGTGTTGGCGCCGGAAGGTCCTGAAAGCTCCCCAGTGCTGTTCCCCTGCTCGGTGTGCCAAATCTCGCAACCGTGCTGTGTGTTCGGCTCTTCTGGTTGCGCAGACCGACTTCCAGGACGCGTCGTTGTTCCCCAGGTCCGGCTTCCTCCGCCAAACGCCTCAGCTTTTTGAGCGCCTTGCTTTCCACGAACTTCTCCCCCTGCTTCGGCTCGGTGATTGCCTCCGCCGCCTTGCTCAAGATGGCGTGGGGGTCGTTGGCATCGACCCAAGATCATCTTCCAGGTGCCTGCCATAGCCTGCCTCACCTCGTCCAGGAGCAGCCTGGTCTGGTTGACGGTGGTATGGTGCGGGACGTGGACGTGCCTCCATCGCAAGGTAGTTCCAAGGCGTTGGGTAGGTGCCATGGCGGCCCATGCTCAGTCCCCACTGCTCGCCATTCTCCCTGCACCATTCTGGGCGTTCTTATAGTAGAGAATATACCTTGAGTTCATGTAACATAGGGGCCTTAATATGGCCTTAATAGTTACCTGTACCCTGCTCACCGGAGAACGGCAGCCAGTGGCTGCCAGGCGTCCTGGACCTGCTGCTCCCCCATGCCGAGGTTACGTGCGGTCTGCGCGACGTCGATCCACCCAGGTCCTGCGTCCTGCACAGAGTCGTTGTTGGGTTTCGGTCCCGAGCATATTCTCCCTGGGCGCACCAGGCCGTTCCGGTGGCGTACTCGACCTCGAGCTGTCCTGCGTTGCCCCCAGTTCCATGATGAGCCGCTTGGTTTTCGCTGCGGGCTGCGCCTTCTTTCTTTTCGCCGGGCTTTGGCTGATGGCGAGCCACAATCTCCTCTGTGTTCCGTCCCCCCGTTGGCCGTGCGGACCCCTTGCACTGCTCGCTGAACTCGGTGGCGTGCTTCTTCGGCTGATTCCCCCGCTCGAGGCTGAAATGGCAGGATCGCATAGCCCCTTCTGAGGCCGGGCACGAACTCCTCGTGTGCATCGACATGGATCTGCAACTCCCTGATGACATCTTTTGCTTTTTGCAGTGTTTCCTCCCCGATTGATCTGGATCCCATCCTCCGATGATGAGCGCCGGCCTCCGGCTGCCCCCCGCCGGCTCCTTGACCGCCTCCTGCTCGACCGTCTGGAGCCACGCCTCTGCACAGCGCCTGGGTTTCCCCCGTCCCCCGCCGCGACAGTTCCTGAAGCATATCCACTGCCTCCCCCAATTTCCTTCCCAACGCCGCTTCGATGTCATCCACTCTGGCGTCGACCTGGGACATGGCCTTATTGATCTCTCCCGTCAGCACTTCCCGCTCTTGTCTCAGCTGTGTTTGCAGGGTCCTGCTAATGGCATCCATGGTCACCCCCCTCCCCATCATGGAATGCAGCTCGGACTCTTTTGGGTGGTCATCCCCCGATTGGAGAGCGATCAGGCTGCCCCGGCAGGTCCGGCTGTAGGTTGAGCAGGTCGAAGGTTCCCCCATGCTGCGGCCAGTCCGGCTGCCATCCCTGTTGGCGTAGTACATGTAGTACAGTGCTGGGTAAGACGCTCCCAAAGAGGCCAGGCTAGCCCCTTGGCCAAACGTAGCCATCGGTGTCTCCCAAGTCACGATCTTACCGTTCAAGTAATTCCCCGCCCAGCGAAGAGGGTCTGAGCCCGGATCCCCTCGATTTCTGCTGTGTGTAGGCTCGCCGACCTCGGCGACAATGCCGGACAGCAGCGGTCGCTCTCGTGCTGCGTTGCACACCTAAATCCTAGGTCCCCGGCAAAAGCGGCGGCCTTGTCCGGGCAACGATATTGTCGTCCCCGTCCAGCAATCGCTAAGGACCGGCGGACGGAGGAGAGAGGAGCAAGCGCCCGGGTTGAGAGCCTGCGGCGAGAGCAAGGAGAAGGAAAGACAAGAGGCGGAAGCCCCCACAGGCCCTTGAACCACTCGCGGCTTGAGCCAAAATGGCTACTCACTCTTCTTCTGCGCAGCCAGAGGAGTCCACGTCTGTGGCCCCCTGGCGCGCTACCGCGCACTGGAAAAAAGGCCGGAAAGACTCAGTGTGACACCAAAGTTTCACGCACCGGCATTCCCCCCGAAACCCCTAGAACAATCACCCCCAACGTGCCTGAAGGCTAAGCATGGAACCGTCAAACCGGCTCACACACTCTCTCTCTCTCTCTGCCATTGATTGCATCCAGAGGGTCTAGCAGCGTAGAACAACATGTCTGAGATCCACCCAGTGCTACTGCATGCCTGCATGCATTCCATTCCCAATTGCTTGGGCTAAGCCAGACTGTTTTCCACACAGCTGCGAGCACAAGCTCCTGATCCAAAGGTCGTGATGGAGCAACTGATCATGCAAGCAAAAGCGGCAAACTCATACTTGGCCTCAAACCCCACAAAAGCTGCTGCATCACTTCAACCCATGCAGTTTACTACCAGCCGCTCTCACAGAAGCAGTTACTGTGATGAAAAGCTGCGAAGAAGGTCCTTGGAAGAATTGGCGGGACGAGCTTAGCAAAGCTTGTCCACATTAACAGTGCTCCATTGGCAACTGTTTGGCATCCACTGGCAGCCATTTGGACAAACAAGTGTGGGAGCTGCCGCGAACTCCCGTTTCGGGGTATCGAACCAGCAGAACGCCAGGCAGCCGGCACAAGGAAATAGCTTCACGATGCCATGCGCTCTACCCAACCGTTGGCACGGACTTGTTCTCATAACCCGGTCTGCCTAAGGTCGCATGCCACTACCATGCAGGCAGGCGGCGCTGCAATTCCATCTCTCCAGCATAGATTGCATGGGAAGCAGAGGGCCACGATTGAAGTGATGCAATAAGTAGTTGACTTGAGTGGCCTCTGCCTAGTTTGGCTGCTCTACCGGCAGCGAATGCTGCAAGATCAACACGCCAGCGAAGGAGTGGCCGAAACAACGTCTTGCGAAAGCCACTGATGCTATAGGCTTATTGGCTAAGCTCTCAGGAAACACAAAACTTCGCCGGCTGCACGAGCGAGTGACAGGCTCATCTTCAAGATGATTTGAAGACCTGGCATTGTCTTCATCCAGAGGTTCACGACACCCGGTAGGGAAGATGGAACTGAAGCTTCGAGGAACATTTGCTGCACGATCGGAAAACAACAGGTGCCGCCAGTTCAAGCAGCGCATGTCTGCATATCATGGCTCAGGATCTGAATCTATCTACGCCCGTCCATTTCACATTTACTGGCCTGGCCAATGCCAGGGAGAATGCAGCCTTTTGCGATCACAATGGAACTCTGCATAGAAGCACTGCCTGCACCAATGGGATGCTGACACATTCCTGCATCTATCGGCGACGAGGTACTCTGCTCCTTGCACCATCAGAAACTAGCCTCAACTGCGCAGGCGAGGCAGCGCGATTCACCTCGCAACTACTTGTGAATATGTGGATTTCCCAGGGTGGCAGCAACACGACAACTGCCAGCTGTCGAAATGCTCTATTAGAAGAACCAGAAAGCTCGAGCAGCATGAGCTGTCGACGCACTGCCAGCAAAACTTACAATGCCCGATGCACGTAAAGGTGAGATCGCAAGCCCCACCAGCAGCATCGAGGGCGAGACTTCTAGAACGGACATAGCCTCTATGGTTTACCTGGCCGCTGCACCGAGATTGTACGGATTGTTGTGCATCGCAGCATTGCACTCGTGTCAGGCCTTATTCAATCGCAGCCCGCAGAATTATCTACTTGGCACGTCACAAGGAATACTAACGGAAGGTCGGGCCTGTGGCCTTTTCAATCCGCGTAATACGCTGGCCTGCACGGAGCAGGCTGCAAAGGTGGATTTACGCGGAGCTAAAGGTCGCTTCGAACGTCCAGCCAGAATTATCACAAGGGCATTGAATGCACAAAAATGTCCTGAATCTGAAAGGGCTTGCTTGTGTCTAAGGCGTGCGCGCAGCAGCTTGCAACAGCTGCACCAGCTTCTGCTTCTCTTCCTGGCATGCATGGCCCTACGTAATCTGTCCTCAGGCTGCCCGAAAAAGCAGAGCGCGACGCGGCCTCTGACTGTGCACCACCCGCCTGTGCGAACAGGAAAACTCGGAAGTGGTGGGCAGAATCATCTTGAGCCAAGCTGTTGTGAGGAGCCGACCCAATGTGGAAACGAGAACGGTGGCACCTTGCCGCATATTGCATATGATAGCATTCAGGAGTTGGCGAGACGAATTTACACTCTCGCAACTCGGACTTGCCAGACGAGGTCTGTGTGGTCGGGACGAATTTGAGGTTTTGAATATAATAGTTGGCAAACTCGGGTGAGACTCAGGCTGGCGCCTGTTGGCAGATCATCTGCCTGGGTGGTGATGAGCGAATGAGTCCTGGCCCCTCTGGAGCAGGTATGCTCAGGTAGCGACGGTGCAGCAGGAGCATTTCGCGCTGTCGGTGCAGGCTCTGTGCGCTGCGGCCATGCTAGTGCGTTGCGTGAGCTCTGCGCATTGTCAACAGGCACAGCCTGAGTCAGATGCTAACAGAAAGGCTCACAAATGTGCTGCCAGCATCACTCCAGTGCCAGGCCTGGTTGTTCCCTCCCCAGGCCGGCGGCACCGTGCCTGTTGCCACAGAGCCTGTCCAAACCATGGGCCTCAAGACATCGTCAGGACTGGGCCAATCTGTGGTGATAGCTCTGCATTACTATTTAGCATACACATCGCGACCAGATGTTGTGCAACGGATTTGGTGTGAACCTTCGGGTGCTTTTCAAGAGGCCAAGCGGTACAGCGTGAGCTTTGTAGCACCGGGCTGACCAGTACCAGGCTGACCAGTTTGTGACAGCCGTGATTGACAGTTGCGACGCTGCGATTCCTCGAAGGTCCAGCGTTGCTGCTTCGTCGTTCGTCGACAGGTATCAGTGGTTGCCTGTATGTCGAGCGTCCAATCGCGAGAACATGAATAAATAATTAATGGAAAAGCCCTGTCACGCATCCCGCAACAGCAAAATGCCAACAACATCCAACAACAAAGGGCGAAAATATCAGCTGAGAACAGCACGACCAGCCACCAGCTGGAACTGTGCCACCTGTCTGGACCAGATCCTACGCAGCGTCGGTAGATTGCACCCAGCTCAGGCAGTGGCAGGTCAAGCTTGCACATGGGACCTCAAAAGAATACGAGCAAAGATTCCCGAGTGACCGCATCACTCTGGTCTCGCCAAAAATGTCGCACCGGAAGACAACCCGAGACGTCGGCGAATTGGGAACTCTGAACTGGCCGTTGCACCGGTTGGGGCTGGGACCTCGTGCATGCTCAGAAGAATGGTGGGGCAGCAGCAGAAGTGTTCGCACATAAGGCTGCAGCCCATGTTGTTGGTCACTCCTGCAACAAGTCGGCACTCACCACACGGAAAGACGGAAGCAAACTGCAAGCACGAGACCTGGTCTGCTGGAGGCTCCAAGCCTGCTTCGACCTCGAATGCCACATCAACGACGCACGCATCGTGATGCCGCACGCTTGAAACTCCTTGAGGGTGCAACGCCTCTGGATGCGGCATCTGCCTCTCTCCGATGATGTCGTTGCCTGTCCGGACGAGCATACACGGTTTTAAGAGGACTGAGTCGCTTGAGAATAAAATTTGACACCTGACGTGAATGCCTGGGGCCCTAGCTGCTTTTGGCACGCTTGACTTCAATGCGCCGCCCGTCCTGACAGGGCTTTGAACTGCGTTGCAGCAGAACATCGACACCCGGATGACATCTCCGTTCCTTGATTTCCATGAAGCAAGAAGTCTCTGCACCAAGAAGTTCATCAACCTAATGGCCATGCTCTGGGCCACAGGACTCACGGGATGCATCGACAACCACGTCCACAATGCGTCTGAGAGCTCGTCCATGCTGGCATCTTGGAAAATGACGAATCCAAAACCGCGATGGCTGGGCGAACGCTGAGAAGATGCCTGGGCCGAGGCAGGTTTATTCTTGGCAGCACCGAGAGTGGAAGTTCAGCATGCTGGAGGTACTGGAATGTTGCATCATGCTACACCGAAAGGCCCACACATGTCCAAAGTCGTTGTCGTTTTGGCGGTGGCGCTGCAGCCAAGCCTTCACGGGTAGGTTGAGAAGTCAGAGCTCAGCAAGAGCTATTTCCGATTTCCTCTCTGCGCTCAAGGATTCGCCTTCGTCACCGCCCCGAACTGGCTGAACAGTTCCTGCTCTTTTTCACACCCCAGATGCCGAAGGTTCGAGCACAGTGTCTGATGCCACCCTGCTGTCCCACACGCATCCGCACCAGTAAGTCGTTGACGCATAAATCATCTTGCGTAAAATCTTGCGGGATGCCACCCACGAAAACTTTTCGCACCTGGCATAAGTCCGGTGCGCTGCACAAATTAGGGATAATTAGGGCGGGAGGGAGTCAGCCTGAGAAGGCGGGATTGCCCTGTAGCGCTCAAAGTCCTGCATACACACGAAAGTGGCAAAATGCTGAGTGTGCTGAGCGTGAGTTCCATATCCAAAGTCAGCCTGGGACGGTGTCGGAGCAGCAGACGATGGAGCCGGGCTGAACCTGGCGACTACGAGAGCTCAGCCGGGTCTCCGATCCTGGCCTCTAAGCACGGCCAGACCACTGCAAGCGACCTTGGCAAGATCCACCAAGCCACTACCAGTAGTGACGCCAACTCGACGGCCATGACTCTGTTCAGCGCTAAGCTCGAGGCATTGGTCGTCCAAGCTTGGGGTTGCACCTGCATTCGTGCTGACGGCGCTCAGGGGTCTGTTCCTTGGAAGCACAAGCATAAGCACAGCTAACGAAGATACTCGACCTCGCAGCTTGAGCCGGAAACTCCCAGGGCAGACGTCCTGGGGTTGCAGCACCTGGCGCTTCTCACTTCAGAAATGTAAGTACCGCATTTCGAACGAGCTGTAGACAGCCTGCCGAAAGCTTCCACGATGTGCTGCTCCATAGATCTTTCAGTTCCTTCGGCAATGCCAACTTCTTCAAGCAGAACGCTCCTACCTTGTGTGTCAAACGTCTCACTACTGAGGAACCCCTGCAGATTTGCAGGGCTGCTGTAAGCAGACCCGTGTGTTACCAGAAATATGCCGTCACGGGCAATGGTGGCAAACGTCTCAGATGGTTCAAAGCATCAGGCGACGATTTGAATTGACGATCTCGCGGCGGCTGAAGTCTCTGAGGACATGGACGGTACAAAATCCAGCTCGGCTATCTTCCATCGCTGGTGTGGATTTGCCTGGCCTACATGCCCTGCTGTGAACGGAGGAGGAAGTTGGGACTGGCACAGCCAAGCTCCGAAAATGTCAAGACCATCATGAACGCTTGATCGCATCACTGTGGCTCCTAGCTCGTGCGTACCAATCCGGAAGCTTCTCCACTCATGGAGGGAGGACATCATGTGGCGAACGATGGGCGAGTGAAGATCGGGAAGAACTCTGATGGAAAGGGAGTGTGACCAAACTATCAGGACCATTTGTGAAAGTCAGAGTAAGGCTTTCCATGCTCCCACACACCTGACTAGGCAGCATGCCGTCGTGTAATGATCACTAGATGCCAAGCACGTGTAATACTTCAAACGCCTGAACTGCCAAAGCGGCAGGTGAAATACTCGCCCGGCACGTGTAGACAGGTACAGTACATCTGCCAATGCGCAAATCGAAGGACGAACCTAGCAGCAGCTGTGCCAAAGCTATTCGTCCTACCCAGGAATGGCCTTGCTGCAGGCTGCCTCTTCGGTTCCTGGCATGCCGGCAAGCCTCGCGGGCTTTCATCGCTTGCAACAGCACCGTACACGCTGGATCACACAAAGCGCATGCTGGGTCCCCGCGCTGTTCCAGCCTCATGACCAGGAGAAGTATTTTTTAAATTATTTTTTAGCATGTGAGCAACAGGCCTGCTCAGAGAGAATGAGGCACGAGCGATGGTGCAGCAGCGTTCGGAAAAGGCCGTCGAGGCTGCGGGCACAAAGTCTCAGGCCTGGTCCGGTGAATTCCTCAAACACGCTCCAGGCAACAAGCTGAAATAAACTGAAGAATGGGGCTCCAACGAGGGGCTTCCGACGAGAGCCTGGACTGCAGGATGCGCAATGAACCACACGACTTCGCGAATGTGCACAATCAGTGGGAAACAAACACAAGGCCTTTTGCTGCGGAGAGCCCCTGCAAGGAGTTGTGGGTGCATCCGCCTACATCAGGAGGCAAGCCGGCAAAACAGGACAGCATATGAAACGTGAAGCAATGGCCTCGTTGTAGCTTCGCAAAGGGCTTTGAAGCATCTCTCCTGCAGCCAGAGACGGCTCTTAAGTCTACACCAAGGACCCACGACAGATTCATCTTGGCCATCTGGATGTCCTGTCCGTATTACAGAAGCTCAGCGTTCTCGAAGGCAGAGTCTGGAAGTAGCGTTGCTTCAGCATCAGGTCGTTAGGTCACATGCGAAGACGATCCTGTTTTCGGTAAACATGCATGATGCAAGTCGGCTGCGCCTCACTTGGTAAGCACGCTGCTTCACACAAGGCCGGCGATCTTGCTGTAGTTTCCCTCTTGCTTCCCTGTGCTTCCGGGGTCTCTTCTTTGCCCGCCCTGTTTGTTGCCCTGTCACATCTTAGTGCGCCAGATCAGCTGCTCCAACCAGATCACAGAATCGAAACTGAAGCTTGCACCGTATCAGTCATGTGGGTCAGCAGCGAAACGACGGTATGGACAGAAATGGACAGCAGTAGGGGATTGAGGGAAGGACAGGAATGCTGGCTGATAACTTCATTGGTACATCCACCTGCTCCTCCGCTTCGCCTGCGGCGGTCGGCTTTCTGGTTGCCTTCGCTTGAAAACATAACCACAAACCCAACATGCACTAAGCGAGCCGCCAGTAAGCAGCGGCACTCTGCACAGCACACTTGCCGGCCACGGAATCTCATGCACTTACAATTTCTTTGCTCTGTACTTTGTCAGCAAGATGGCTTCATAAGGATGTGGCGCTGACTACTCATTGTGTCGTCAGCCTGTCTGACAATCCTTGCCAGGCAAAGCTGTTCAGGCTGGCGAATGATGAGTGTTGAAACCTGACTCGCCGACTCGCATACTGAGAAGCGCACGCACTGCGGAGCTCCAACCTCCGCCAGAAAATTGGGAAAAATCATTCCCAATCTGAACCAAAAATGGCCGAGGACGGTGCACACGCACCGAGTTTTCGTGCATGCATAGAATAGACAATGGAAGCCAGCGTCAGCACGAAGCTGCACCGTCTTGCAAGAGTGCTCGTCTGTTGGGCGGTGCGGTCCGGTGCGAGTGATTTTTTCTTGCTGCTGCTGCTGCTGCTTCTTTTCCTCCTGCTGAGCGGGGGGCGTTGCTTTCTTTTTTAAAGTCTCTGCCAGAAGGAGCGACGTGTTTACTTTTACTTTTGGTGCTGGTGAGGAGGATGGATTTTGTTTTTGCGGCTGCTGCTGCCGAGGTGTGTGGGTGTGTAGATGTCCTTTTGTGTTTGCTGTTGCTGTTTTCCCGCTGCTGCGGGGGGGGTTTCTTTTTGGTGTTCCTGCAGTGTGTGAGGGTGTTACTTTCTTTTGCAGGAAAACGCAATCCCCGCTCAGGTGCTGTCCGTGCCAAATGCCAAAAGCCTGTTCAACTTGGTCGCTCGATGCCTCCATGAATCTCCAAAGAAAGTCCAACACTTGCAGTTGCAGAGTCCGCTTCTTCGTAACACCCTCGAGTTCGACTTCAGGATCTTTCAGAGTTTGATTGCAAAGACACCGTTTACACTGCTGACCACACAGCTCGCATAACGGCCTCGGCAGGAGCTGACTCAGCGTCCAACCGAGTCCAGCCCTAGACTCCCTGAACTGAGCTGAGCTGGGTCCGCTCTGAGCTCAACTATGTTGCCCCAATCTTGTTTGAGACTCAAGGCTCAGAAACAGTAACAGCTCCTCGCAGCACCGTAACTACCAACGGAATTCGCCGAGATGTTCGTAATTTTGTTGCTCCTTGTCCCCCACACTTGCATGCATTGCTTTCGACAAGGTAAGTGGGAGGCCGGGCAAATAAGCCGAGCGAGGGCGGAAACTTTGGTCGTTACATCGGCAAGGTGGAAGCCTTTCAGTTCGAAAGCTTCCAGGTCAATGTCTTTTCTGTCTATCCGGGCGGATGGGTTAGAATGGTCAAGCCAAGCCATACAATCAATTGGCCGGGGCGGGGTGGCGGGTCACACAGCGATCGGACGATGCCCCGCAGGAGCCAATTCAATACACGGTGCAGCTGCATCCCCCTGATACATGCAGGATAATGGAAGGATCGAAACGCAGCGGCATAAAGCAGAAGATACCTGTCCTGCTTACGCCAGATCTATTGAATCCTTTTCTCTTCCTCGTTGCTGGATCATGCAGCCTTCGGTGGTTCGAACTGAGGACCTGACGGATCAATTAATCAACTGTTCCTACAGGGACAGGAATCACGATGAACAAATTGCTCCAAGAACTGGATTCTGGAGTCACAGCACCTCCGGAAGAACCTCACACCCCAGAGTCCGAGTCTGGAGCTGCACATGCCAGACTTCCAAATTGGAGCCGTGAAGCCCCACACCACCTCTGAACCGAGATCCCACATGTTGAGACTGCTTCGCGGATAAGAGTTTTAGAGTTTAGGTCTCAAATCCGGAGCTATAGATCCCAAACTTGAGAGCTGGAACATGAGACACGCAACTCGAAATCCGTTGGACAGTAAACACCCCCTTCAAAACAACACGCCTCGAAATACAGGATCGGGAGCGATGGCGGGAGCCTGTTTCTCATTAACGGTCTGCAGCGATCTTGTGTTCCACCTGCTGCTGGAATTAAAGCACTACATGCATGTGTTACAAATGAGCCTTCTGGCCAATCGCTTTTGGCACGAGGTACGACAAGCTAGTAGGCGAAAGCGCTTACTGAGAGATGGCTCGTCGTGGCCCAGCGAGAATGCAAATCGCTTCCCAAAACCCGACAAGCTGAGTTCCTCTGCAAGCGCCGAAAGAGGCCTTTTCCAAAATGTCTCACGTTCCAGATTTTGAGCTTCGGATCTAGTGTTCCGGCGCTTGTATTTCGAGCAACTCCAAACTGCTCCAGATTTCATGGCTGGGGCTTCTGTTTTTGAGTCTCGGATCTAAGGCCCAGGCTCCATTTGCAGCTTTTCGGATTCTGCGGCTTCATGTCACTTTGGTGAAAGCGGGGCGGCCGGTGTGCACCACATAGGGTCAAGTTTTTAACACGGTCTGCCTCCACACCGAGTTGGAACCTGTCACCGAGACCACCTCACTTCCCTTAATCCCTCCAACTTGTCACCGGAACTTCCAGGAAAAGCTGGAGATGCTGGAGCTTCTGTGTGCTTACACGTAACCCCGGCTGCCCGCCACTTCGACAGGAAAGCCCGCAGAAACTCAGCAACGGCATTCTTCGGCCGAAAGTTACATTCGGTCATCCTGGGGAAATAATCCAGGAACCCGACAAACTGCGGAATATCCATTTAAGGGAGGGCACATGATAGGTCAACATGCTAGGCGGAACGAGTCTGACAGAATTCAGATTCTAGCCACAATCACGTCCACCACTGCGTGCCCTGCAATGTCTGCGATACCAAGGGCACTGTGTCTAGGTAAACGAACGTAATCAATCTGTGGAGGATGCTGCCTGAAGAGGATGCACAAGCAGAAGATTCCCTCTACTTGCGGCCTGCCAGACAAAGGGGCTCCAGGGAAAGAAATACTTAGCGAAGCATTGGGCAGAACGAGTACGAATCATCGATTAATTATGCGGAGCTTGAACTTCTTGATAGTTGGTGTTCGACCTTGCCTGCTCCAATCCTGCAAGCGCACCCTTTCGAAACAGCGTCAAGCACTCTTCACATACTCTGTCGAGCATGTGAAGCAGCACGCGGGTATTCTGAATGATGTGGCTTTCCTGAAGCACGGAAGCACCGGACCTGAAAAAGCCCGAACCAGGTGCTTTCTCGGACAAGAAAATCATGAGCTCCCAGTTGCTGCTCGTGGCACATGCCGTACAAATTGTGCTTAGTGAATCATCGAGCGGGAACTTTGTTTGCCACGATTTTGCGGCGACAAGTGCAGTGCGCCACGATCTTGTTTCCAAGTGGCTAAAATCGGCATAGAGAGTCTCATCAGTGCGCAGACGGGCTAATGTCCAGTGAGAAAGCAAAGCCAGCTGCTGCCTCCACTTGCCGCATTTGCCGCACGCACCAATCGTGGTCGCACATACTGCAGGGTTTTCGGCTGCTTTGACCGCTTGGGCTTGCATCATCATAGCGATCGGCTGCTTCCAATTCATTCCACGCTGGCAGGCCACCTGCAGTGAAGAGATCATGACTGCATTCAGCAGCAAACCTCTGCCTGCAGCGAGCTGCAGAAGCTCCATGGCCTCGCACCACTCGCCAGCTTCTGCCCCAGCTGTCAAAGAACCATATGCATGGTGATCAGGTCGTGCGACAGTACGGCCCGTCGTCTCAAGCACAGCCAGCCGTAGTTGCCAACTTGTTGGGCTTGTAGAAGCTATCAAAGCGTTGCAGTAGAACCGGTCCACTTCTGCACTGCTGCAAGCCAAAGCCGAATGTAGCAACAAAGCGACGTTCCACGCAGACTGTGCGCACGCTCGAGCCAAGCAAGTCCAAGTTTCTGCGTTTGGCACCGCATGTCTGCAAAAACTCAGGGCTTGCCGCCAGTGTGCTTCCACAGAGGCCGCAACACTGATCTCGACAACAGCGTTGCGGAGCAGGCGAGCTTGGCATCCTTTTCGGAAGTGGTCCAGACATCTCCTCCAGCCAGCTGGCTCACTGAAGCTGATGGCTGCAGTCCAGGAAATCAGGTTCGACACTAGCCCGCAGCGGCGAACCAAGTCAGAGAATGCCAACAAAGGCATTTTCCACTGTAGCACATGTGTCCGGCAGGAACTGGCGGCGGGGCGTGTGAGGAGCGATGTCCCAGAGTAAGCGTCCAAGCGCATGGACTTCGAGAGGGCGTGGTTCAAACAACAGAGAGAACTTTCCCACACAGAGGCCTTACCAAAGATACGTGCAACAGCATTGTGTGTCTCACGATCGCCTGTCAAGGTAGCGCTGGAAAGCAAACTCTGCGCTTGGAGCCACGCAGCACCACACGAAGTGACCGCGGAGTTGATGTTGATCTGGTCGGTCTCAATGCACACCATCCGCATATTCGCATGACGTGTCAAAACAGTTCTCCAGTGAGAGCTGCCTCGAATACGGGCACTCTCGCAGATAACGTTGCTTCGCAGTCGCTGTCGAATTGCACTTGACAACAAGAAGTCTCCACGACACCATGCCGAAATGCTGCACGATCCAAGGATCGTGCTCTGTGTGACTGGGTCGCTGCGCAGCCCCATGCAGGCCGACAGCTGCAGAATGCTAAGGGCCAGTGCCCATGAAGCGCAGCACGCTTTCAAAAGAGAGTTAAAGGTCACCATGTCCGCAGTACCCTGCCGCCGGATGCCGGCACAGATGGCAGTCGCCACATTCCAGCTCCGAGAAGCAGCCAGAGAAGCGAGGAGCAAATTTTGCTGAAAGCAAACCGTGCTTGGTCTCAGACGCTGGGACGTGCGCAGTAGCTGGAATGCATCGTGCCAGTCCCGGGGTGGTTTTGTGGAGCTGTCCATGTCCCGAGACGCATCTATCTGGACGCAGGTTTGCGTGAAATATCGTGCAACTTGAGCCTCACCCCTACACGAAAACCGTCTTGCAAGAGACTCCGGTCCTGCAATGGATGCTGGCCAGGAGGCTTGAGTCAAGATTTGTGGTTCGACAATAATTTCTGCAAAACTCATCGTCATGTTGAATTTTTCTTCGTCCGGTTATTCTTGCTCTTATTGCCGCCCTTACAGCTTTCTCTCTTCGAGAAACCAGAGAGTTGAAGCTTCCCAGAGGTCAGGCAAATCTGCCGCCTGGCTGTAGTCTCTTCGGAAACTCAAATGTCCCTGCGCGCAACTAGCACGAGCCTTTTGAAGCTGCAGAGCAAACCGACATGTCTCTATAAACCTCATTCTGCAAAACTCTTCTCGGAAAGAACCTTTGTGCTTCTGCAAAGGTCAAAACTTCACAAGAACTGGTTCCAAGCAAAATGACCAAAGCCAGCCCTTTGGCCAATTGCCCGCCCCTACCTGGAAATAGCAGGAGACCTGCAAGAGATGTGTCGCGACCCTCCTTGTTGCATGCGAACGCCCCAAGTTCAGGAGGAGTACGGAGACACACCAACCTGGCGAGGCCCGTGCATCCCCCAACATCTACTGCCCTGCAAAAGCCTGAATTTTCACTGCTTCTGAGCTGTGCTGTCCGGTTGTGCCTTAGGGTAGTCATTGGGCCGTCCACCGCCAAAAGCGACGGATGCCGCCTTGATGATTTGCTGAACAAAGTTCGAGTCCTGCTCTTCAGGCAGCTATGGTCCTAGGACTCCTGTTTGATTCGGGTTCGGGATGGTTCGGGTTGCATGCCCTCCGATGCTCTCTCATCTCTCGCACAAGTCGTGGCCCTCTGAGTGCAAAAAAGATGCCACGAAGGCAGGAGGCTGGTTACAAGCAACATGGCCCGAGACTTGACGCACCCGTCCGAGTACAAGCTCAGGCTACCGGGCCCCGCCCCCCTTGAACAACACATGCGACATTGGGCCATGTTTGAGTCCGACTCCAGTCCAACCATGAACTGAAAATATCTTAACCGAACCGTCGGACTACGGATGGATCCAGATTTCGACCAGCGGTCCTTGACTCCCTGGAGTGCTTGCAGCTGTCCGCGCAAGCTGCCGCTGCGGCTCAGGAAGTTGTTCAGCCAAGCAAGTGTGCCTGCGAAGGGCGCAATATGAAGACCTCTGCGATTTTGGGATTTCTGGACAAAACAGGCCTGCGTTTTCTGGCGAGTATGCCTTGGCAAAGCGCAGCTTTGGAATTCAAGGGCAAGTCGACGAAGCAAGTTGTTTCGAGGTACTGTCTTCTGCACACCCTCAAGCTCCTTCACTGTGTCGGCGATTCGTTGCTCATCGTCTGCCAACTTCTGATCCAGCTTCAGCAACCTTGCAATGTGTAACAGCCACATTCTGTCACATAAGTGCACATTACCAGGAAAGCTTTATGGTGCTTGCAAGCGACGCATCGACAGAACAGCCTTCTTCAATGCAGTCGAAGATAGCTGTCATGCATCCCTCGTCGCACTCCAGGACCGGCGGTGGTGGTGGCTGGACCTTTCGAATCTTTCGAAGACCAAACTTGTCAGTCTCGAAAGATATGTTTTGTCATCATCTTGGTCCACACACACTGATCTGAGGCGCAAGCGTCCGTGTCGGAGATCTCGGCGCCGACGTTGGCTTTCCCGGATTCGTAGGCTCTGCGTGACATCCTGCACGTCTCCAAAAGCGTGCAGACGGCGCAGACTGCTTGCTAATGCTGCTAATGGCTCTCTAAACTCTAAGAACTGCCTCAAGAACTCAATGACTAGGAAAAGGCCCTGCGCAGGCCTTGCTCTGCGCCCGGGTTCCGCACACATGCTGTGGCGACACACGCAGGCCAACTGCGGATGATGTTTAGAGGGAGAGTTCGCTCAGTCAGCCCAAACTCCCAAGTCTCTGCTCCTCGACTGTGCTGGGGAACTGAAGGCGGCAGATGTAAGGTGCCAAGCACCTTCAACAGACGCAGCGAAACGACTTCGCGCATACAGCATCAGATGCCCGTACACGCGCCCCCGGACCCCCACCCCCAGCCTGATAGAAGAGCCAGCAGGCAGAGCACGCGAACACATCGGCGGACGGCGGTCATTGCGCCTTGCCCGTGCACAGGCACGTCTCCCCGAAAGCTTTTGCGGCACCCTGGCCTACGAGCGGTGATGACAATCAGTGGGGAAGCCAACGTCTAAAAGCACCGCTGCTGACAAGCGAGCAAAGGCTGCTAGAGTTGTACAGGCCGGCATGTCGTGCTCGCAGAAGCTGCACTTTGCGGTTTTGCAGTTGAGAGTAATGCTTGCTTTTTCTCGCTTTTGCCTGCCCTGTTGTTGCAGCTACGCAGCACAATCCTGAATTGGACAATCACTTCGTGATGCCACAGAGCAAAAGTGGCAGGCTTCCGTTTCCACGGAGATCCTGCCGCGAAGACTGCAATGGGCTCGCAGGACATCTTCTAAGCCTTTGTGCATCACAGGGTAGCAACCCACTTGCGCCACAGGAATGCAGTAGAGGTTTTTCTGGGCTGAGATCGGCGCGGAGCCACCAATGTCGGGTATCGCTTCGGAAGCTGGGGCTGTGTCACCATGCTTTTGCTTCTCCTTCACCTGCAGACTCCAGACATGGCGACTTCCTTGACAAGACTCTGGAATCCCCAGAAGATGCAAATCTCCTTCAAACAACACACGTGAACTGCTACAAGTATGAAGCCGAGGCCGGGCCGTCTGCACGGGCTTCGGCTGTTGCTGGGAGGCTGCATCACTCCTACGGCGCAGCGGGAGCCGAAAGCAGAAAATGTCGAAGTTATAGCAGACATCGCAACATCAACCAAGAAGCCCAGGCGAGCGGTGACGGATCAAAACAAATTAATTTCTGATCACAAGAAAATTAAGCCACAGTGACAACAAAACCAACAACATGACCAACACATAATTAAACCAGTACCTATGCAATAGGGCTAGTGAAAAACATGAGGGTGACGGATCAAAAGAATAAATTGTATCAAAAACTATTCAACCTGGAACAGCAATGGTAGTAGTAGTAGAAGTAGAAGTAGAAGTAGAAGTAGAAGTAGGAGTAGGAGTAGAAGTAGAAGTAGAAGTAATAGTAGTAGTAGTAGTAGTAGCAGTAGTAGTAGTAGTAGCAGTAGGTAGTAGTAGTAGTAGCAGTAGTAGTAGTAGTAGTACTAGTAGTAGTACTAGTACCAGTACCAGTACCAGTACCAGTACCAGTACCAGTACCAGTACCGGTAGTGGTAGTGGTAGTGGTAGTGGTAGTGGTAGTGGTAGGGGTAGCGGTAGGGGTAGGGGTAGGGGTACTGGTACTGGTACTGGTACTGGTACTGGTACTAGGTAGTAGTCGGTAGTAGTAGTAGTAGTAGTAGTAGTACTACTACTACTAGTACTACTACTAGTACTAGTACTAGTACTAGTACTAGTACTAGTACTAGTACTAGAGAGTGGTAGTAGTAGTGGTAGGTAGTAGTAGTAGTAGTGGTAGTAGTAGTAGTAGTAGTAGTAGTAGTAGTACTAGTACTAGTACTAGTACTAGTACTAGAGAGTGGTAGTAGTAGTGGTAGGTAGTAGTAGTAGTAGTAGTAGTAGTAGTAGTAGTAGTAGTAGTAGCAGTAGTAGTAGTAGTAGTAGCAGTAGTAGTAGTAGTAGTAGTAGAGGTAGTAGTAGTAGTAGCAGTAGTAGTAGTAGAGGTAGTAGTAGTAGTAGTAGTAGGTAGTAGTAGTAGTAGTACTACTACTACTAGTAACTAGTACTAGTCGTCGTCGTCGTCGGCGCAACTGATCCTGATCCCAGGAGTGCCCGGCCCGGCTCCTGACCCTTGCCGCCTTGCGGAGCTCGTCCAGAAACACAATCAGAAACCTCAAAGAGGAAGCAAGCGGAATCAAAGAAAAATGCCTACTGAGCCGCAACTGTTGAACTTGGCAATCCTGGCCAAATGGCAGGGCCATTGACCCGATGAGAAGCTGCTGCTTCGAGAGTGCCCGCATGCCGAAAGCGTGCCTCACAGGAGGAAGGCAACGAGCCGTGCTAAATCAAGCTAACGTGCCAGCTGTAAAGAAGCCCGGCTGAGGCCGCGTGCTGCAGGCTGGGAACATAGATCACCGCAGCGGAACAGCAAAACTCAAGCACCTGCTCGCAAACTTCACCCTGGCGAATGGAGAGAGACAATGCGCTTTACGACATGGCCCAAGGCTCCAGCGATGAAGAGATTGAGCCAGTTGTTGGGGATGCCGTACTTCACCTTTGCCGCATGTACCCAAGCAACCCAGCAATCAGAATCATGCGAGTCAGCCAAAATTTGTCCAATCCATCGCGGGTCCTCCGGCCTGAAGCCGCCCACCTGAGTCCTATCATGGACGATACCTCGACGCTCGAGAAGGCGCGGATTCAGCGCTTGCAACTTCCCTGGTACTTGTCTTTGCCTGCTCTCAACGTGTCATGTCGAGCATCGGAAAGTCGTCTCTCCGACGATGCATCGAGAGCTTGCTCCCAAAAAACTGGATCCAGCTATTGATGGACCAAATCGCGAAACTTCCTTGAACGAAAGCATCCCGGGCAAAGCAACCTCTGGACATGAGTAGGAAAGCATTGACTTAATTAGATATTGCGGTGTCCGAGTCTTGCCATCCCAGCAGCTAGAGCCGTAGACGTCGTGGTTGCCGCCTGATGCAAGGCATGCTCGCCAGATCAGAAGCTGACAGGATTTCTGCGAGAAGGAGAGCGACTGCTATCAAGTCTAGCACAGGTGAAGCTGTCGATTAGCGGGAACACGGCAAACAGCAGCTAGCAGCGAAGTCGTTGGCACATTGCCCCCAGAAGATGGACATGACATTTCGTCGACTCCTAATACTCCTTTTGCAACAGAAATCTGCAAAGCCTGCAGGCGAACAGGCGGCAACTAACCCATCGACACCTGGTATGTTTGGAAATATGCCGTTCTTCCTTTTCGGTTTCTGACAGGAGATAACAAGCAGACCACCCGAATGGGATTGCATGATCGCAGTGCGTACCACCGTCCACGACCGTGCCCCAGCGCTCTCAGCACGCACACGCTCGCTAAGCGAGCCCAACGAAGAGGGTCTCGGATTCAGTATCACAATATGTTTAGCCAAGCCCTCATATATGAGGCGCTCGTGGTTCTTGCCCAAGGCGATACGACACAAACCGGCGAAGGAATGACGACATCACACTCATGAACACACACACACACATCGCACAAACTGACTCAACCTGGCGTAAGTGCATTGCAAGCAGCAAAGGCTGCACCCACTTGTCCGCATACCAGGGCCTTAAGTTTTGACAAGATGCACAGGGGCCCCACTACCCTCCTCAGCCCCTTTCCCTCAGATCTTCAACGAAGACTAGGCACCCAGTAGTACATGGTTGTGCCTGCTTGGATGGAAACCTTTTCCTGAGCCGAATAAACCACTGGAATCTCCGTCTTGTTGAATAATTTCCACATCTCCGGCATGTAGAAGAAGCAGATCCAGCAGCAAATAGACTGGATCAAACCAACATAGGCGAAGGAGTAGAGCAGCATACCCCTGTTGACGATTGCATCCTTTCTCGGGTGGCGTGGCTTCCTGTGCATTAAGGAAGCCTCTGGTGGCTGTGCTGCATACGCAATGGCGGTCCAAATGTCCGTGCCAATATCGATAAGAATAACCTGAACAGTTGTTAGTGCAACTGGTATTCCCAGGAGCTGTGCAAATGTTGGAAGCGCCTGTGGCACCTTGGAACACATCGTATACAGTATCGACTTGCGCAGGTTCTCCGCACAAAGACGGCCCTGCTCAATACCGGCAGCTACACTTCGAAGATCATCATCAAGTAAGACAATGTCTGCAGCCTCTTTGGCCACCTCGGTGCCTCTGATACCCATCGCGATTCCAACCTCGGCCTCCTTCAAGGCGGGGGCATCATTGACACCGTCCCCTGTCATAGCGACCACATGGCCTGCAAATAGCTGATAAGCTTGAACTATTGCCTGCTTGTTCAACGGGGACACCCGCGCAAAAACGCAGGCATGCTTGACACACATCTGCCAGAACTCTGCGCAGCTGGGTGCCAAAGAAGCATCTGCAGCAACGTCTGCGAGGGATATTCCATCAGGTGGCTGGCCTCGGCTTTCGATCATGGCTCCGGTGATTGCACGGAAGTCCTCTCCGTCAACGAAGTCTTCCACAGTGGTCGAGACTATGCCTACTCGCCGAGCAATTGCCATTGCTGTGTTCGGGTGGTCGCCAGTCACCATAACTGTCTGGCATCCAGCCTCCCTCATGTTGGATATGGACTCCGGAACGCCAAGCTTCGGGGGATCTTCGATCGCAAATACGCCGAGAAGTGTGTAGTTCGATAGGGGGAAATTGACATCTTGCCGACCGGAGCCTTTAAACTCAAAGTTACTTGGAGCTGCGAAAGCATACTCTGCCACACGAAGCACACGCTTGCCTAAGGCCATGTAGCTTTCATAGCAATTGGTGACTGCCTCCAACTGCTGCTGCGAAAGCTTGCAGCACCCAACGACAAATTCTGGAGCACCTTTGAGGAGAAGCTGCACGGATGCTGCTTGTTCGCTGGGCTGACTGCGCTGCTCGCCCTTGTCCTGCGAATTGTGTGCTGTCAGCATCCACTTCGTAGCACTACTGAAGGGTATTTCGTAGATTTGAGGTGCAGCTCCACGTACTTCTTGCAAAGACTTACCTCCAATGGTACGGCATGCGGAAACAATGGCGACCTCCGTTGGAGAACCGACGAACTGCAGCTCTGCACTCTCCTGCGCGCTAGAATTTAGGAGGCCACCCTGCACAAGCTTGCTCAATGTGTCATTCGAGGAACCTGCCTGCTGTGCCTCCTGCAGGGACATGTTCGTCAGACTCCCAGCTTCCATAATTGCAAGGTCTGTAACTGTCATCTTGCCCGAGGTGAGTGTCCCAGTTTTGTCACTGCAAAGAACGTTAACACAACCAAGCGTTTCAATCGCATCAATCTTTCTCACGAGCACTTGTCTTTTAGCCATCTGACGGGAGGAGATCATCAAGGAGAAAGTCACTGTCGGCATGAGGCCTTCGGGGACAAATGTAAAAAAAGCTGTTGAGGAGTTCAACAAGACCTTCTCCATGCTAAGCTTCTGGGGCGAAAGCAGGTTGGCAACCAAAGATAGTAAGCCGGTGCAGGTGGCAGTTATGGCAATCATATGCACGAAATGTTCAATCTGAACTTCCAGCGATGAACGAGGCCGTGCATGCTGCACACCCTTTGCTATCTTGCCCAGCAGAGTGCTGTCACCAGTGGCAAAAACAACGCCCGCCAATTTGCCTTCAACTACACTTGTCCCGGAAAACAGGACATTGTTCGACTCCAGCAGAATGGGAGCTTGTCTTCCGTTTTCTGCGTCCATTGCCTCCTTGCGTCGCGGCTCTGCTATGGACTCGCCGGTAAGCGCGGAGTTGTCCACAAGTACTGTGCCTGTCATGCTCAGGATGCGGATGTCGGCTGGAACGCGCTGCCCAGCCTCGAGACACAAGACATCGCCTGGCAAAAGTTGCTCCGGAGCGATTTTTTCGCATTGGCCGTGCCTGTAAACCTCTACATGCTCTGCCGATTGCAACTGCTGTAGGGAGTTCATCATGGATTCTGCCTGCTGTTCAGTCCACCACTGTAAAAGGCCGGCCATGGTAATCACGGTAGCCAAGATGCCAGGTGTGACCAAGTCAGCCTCATCTGCCCCCATGAACGATGCCAGGGCAACTTCTACAGTGACGCAGAACCAGAGCAAAGAATTGAAAACTCCGCCAAAGACCTGTCGCATTAAGAGCCACATGCTGTGCGGTTTGATCGGAGGCGTCATCTTGTTCAAGCCAAATTTCTGCAAATGATTCTGTACTGTGTCAGCTGATAAGCCGAATTGCCCTGGCAGGGTGGTCAAGGACAGATCTGTAAGGAATGTGTTCAGCAAGCCCTCGAGCTCTTGGCATTCCATTGTGTGCACCAGGGAAGTTCCGGTTGCCGCCTTCGGAGATCCCCCGGTCTCTGCCTGGGTAGCCGCTGCCCTTTGTTCCCACTGCTCCCGAATCCATACAAAGGACACACACGACACGATCAGCAAACAAATGAGTGCTCCAATGATCTGTCCCCAAACATAGATGGGTCCATCTTCTGGGTTTTTAAGCTTCTGCGAAACGTCTTTCACAACTTCTTCCTCTGTGTCCACAACCTGAGTTTTGGTGTCCTTCTGGATCTTTTCGACCTCCTTCGTGACTTCCTTGTCAACACCGTCTGGGTCTGGGGCATCATCAGTTACGAGCTGCTCTATGCTGCCAAACCCACCACCCCTTTGCCGGCGGTATGCCGCCCGATTGCCGTCTGTGGCCAAATGCCGCCGAAGCAGTGCCAGATTCTGGGACTGTCGCAAGGATGTTTGGTGGAGTTCTTGCTGACCCAGGTCGCTGCGGCCGCCTAGGGCCGAGACGGCCGTGACCACGCAAAGCAAGCGCATGCAAGCCATGCCACTTGTCGCTCGCATGGACAACTAATATATAGACACAAAATATGAAAAGCGCGAACTCTCAAGTTGGAGCTGCGCTGCAGGCCTACTAATCAGCTGGCACCATGTGCCATCCTGAGCCGACAAGGTTCAAAACAAGACGATTGGCAAATGTCGACATCATGTGGTACCGTGTTGGGGGACTGGGACGCTGTCCTACACGTTCGGGGTGGAGACTGGGTGGCTGTGGGGTGCCTGAGAAGATGAAGACATGCATTTAGGATTTCGACCACGGCTTCGTACATGTCGCGAGGCCATACACTGTCACACAGTCCACGTAGTGTCTCCACTCTCCCCATTCTGAACAGACAAAACGTCATGATCAAAGGGTGATGGAAGCTGCATCTGCATGCTTTGCACAAGTCACGAGCGCACTTCGGCAGTTTCGAAGGCATGCTGCCGGATGATGTCAGCTAGCAGCACGGCTTTAATGCTGCAAAACTGAGCAGCATCTGGACAGGCTGGTGTTCAGCGTCCTCCAAACTCAACAGAGCCTTGCGTGTGGCCAACATCAACCTCAAAATGACTCAGAAAACGCCAGCTAGATCTCAAATCGTTGCACGAAAACTTTCCGGGAGCTGTGGCCTCATCACTGGCTAGCTGCGTGCAAAGTCTCCGTGACGGTCCACCGACAGGCGAAAAACGCCAAGGGGCACAAGGGTACACATCGGACACTACAGGACATGCGGCTCTAGTTTCAAAGCTGACTCAGCTGCACCAATCAGCTTGGAAGTATCAGCGCGGTCCAGTACATCAGGAAGATCCTCGGACGAGCCACGCACATTTTCGAGCACGTGACATCGAAAATGGCGAGGCCTCGGAGACTTGCGGATTGGGACCTGCAACTGAGCTGGTGTTCAGAAGGCGAGCACTGGTCGCTACATTTGAGCCGGCCTGGTGCTTGTCCACGGTCTGCCCCAGCGGGTTCAACAACCTCGATGACGACAACCTGATGTAAGACTCTGCCAAAACGAATAAAGAGCAAGCTATTCTGCCAGTATGTGCTCATCACATGCCGATTTGGCCTTCTCTTCCTGCGTGGCTGCAGGCGCTCGACCTCCGGAGCTGCAGACGCGCTCGCTCTAAAATGGTCTGGGCCCCCCATTTGCCGGTGAAGCTCCTCTCGAATCCGCCGCGTCCAGGACCACTTCTTCCTCGGGCGCTGCAGCACCCCAAGGAAGTATGTGGGCGCTTCCACATCCAGCATCCTGCAGACTTGAGGGCCGGAGGCATGGTATCATTATTAGTAGCAGTAGCAGTAGCAGTAACAGTAGCAGCAGTAGCAGCAGCAGCAGGAATGGCAGTAATGGTAGTAGTGGTAGTAGTTGTAGTTGTGGTATGTTGTGGTAGTAGTGGTAGTAGTGGTAGTAGTGGTAGTAGCGGTAGTAGTAGCAGTAGTTGTACAGACAGGTAGCAGTCATTTATCATTTGGCCCTCAGGTACGGCATTTCCAAGACACAAGTTCCAAAACACATACGGGCACTTGGCCTTTCCAGTTGCAAGCAGGTTCATGGCGCAACCCTACAACAACATGCTCAAAAAACCGACTCGGTTCAAAGCGCCGATTCCGCGGGCAAGGTAACTCAAGGTTGAAAATATTTCCACAACAACTTTCACATAAGATGAATGGGCTCCCGCTTTTGAGCTGGTGGGCCCGGAGGCATGAGGTATTCTGGTTGGCCCAACAGGCGCATTAGCCCATTTGCGCTGCCCTCATCGCCAGCCCATCCAGCCCACGACGGCGCAGACGCCCAATACTGTGCAGGGCGGGCAGTGCTGGCAGTGCTCCCTATTGGCATCGTCATCATTTCAGACAATGACAACCACTTGCAAACACGGAATGCAATCCCTTGGCTCCACAGGCACCGCACGCAGTTCAACGATATTCAGCAAATTTAGGCTTCCAACACACACACATGATAAGAGAATCAGGTCAGAGCTCAAAACATTGAACATCGACGGATTCCTATCACTGCGCTCGAAGGGAGCACGGAGCCAGCAGGCACTAAAATATGACCAAGATGCGACCAGTGTTTAAGATGCCAGTGTGAGCAAGCGGTGATGCAGAGCACTGCACACAACTTTCAAGCGATGATATACCCACCAGCTGTCGCCACGCGACCCAAGTGCGGTATGACATGCGCTTCTCATGGGTTTTCGGCCTTTCCNTTTTCTTGGTTTCGACCATGTCATCAGGGAATGAACTTCAAAGAACGACGGGTCGACTGGCCATACATCCAAGGGATGCAGACCAGGATCAGAGTTGGCTTTGTCAGAAAGACAACCCGAACACACTTGACAAGAGAATCAGGTCAGAGCTCAAAGCATTGAACATCGACCGTTTTTAAGATGCCAGTGCGAGCAAGCGGTGATGCAGAGCACTGCACACAACTTTCAAGCGATGATATACCCACCAGCTGTCGCCACGCGACCCAAGTGCGGTATGACATGCGCTTCTCANAAGCGGTGATGCAGAGCACTGCACACAACTTTCAAGCGATGATATACCCACCAGCTGTCGCCACGCGACCCAAGTGCGGTATGACATGCGCTTCTCATGGGTTTTCGGCCTTTCCCGGAAAGGGTTAGGCCTCGTCAGTGGAGACCCCCTCGGAAATTTTCTCCAGAACCCCAGCCACTAGATTACGCAGCGACCGCGCGGAACCCTTGGGAACAGGGGCGGACACACACACCAAGCCAAGCAGGCAAGCAAGAGCACTTACTTAGCGGGACAATTGGCATGAACATCACGAGCATGTGCCACAGTGTACAGCGGACTTTGATCAGGAGGAAAACCCATTCGGGTGAAGAACTCCTACAAATCGTCAGCTTGTTGCTCCGAATATATTGGGGTAGGCATACTTCAAGATGATGCTCAACCACACTCTTTTGTTACCAGTGCAGTTAAGACTAGCCAAGAGTCACCTTGAGCCTGACCAACAAGCCTTTGCGACCGAGGTGCAAGCCAAGGAACACCTAGGGCCTAACCACGCATCACCTGGAGCCTAGCCAAGCAGCACCTGGAGCCTAGACAAGCAGCACCTAGAGCCTGAGCTATTACTTTTGGCATTGCGTCTCGAAGATCTCGATTACATCAGGGCGGCAAGAAAGGTACAGTGGTAAGGACAGGGGCGCAGCAAATCTTACATACAATTGGCGAGACTGACATTGTCTCCATATGGATCCTGACTTGTGCGATATTGTTTTCTTGGTTTCGACCATGTCATCAGGGAATGAACTTCAAAGAACGACGGGTCGACTGGCCATACATCCAAGGGATGCAGACCAGGATCAGAGTTGNTTTTCTTGGTTTCGACCATGTCATCAGGGAATGAACTTCAAAGAACGACGGGTCGACTGGCCATACATCCAAGGGATGCAGACCAGGATCAGAGTTGGCTTTGTCAGAAAGACAACCCGCACACACTTGACAAGAGAATCAGGTCAGAGCTCAAAGCATTGAACATCGACCGTTTTTTAAGATGCCAGTGCGAGCAAGCGGTGATGCAGAGCACTGCACACAACTTTCAAGCGATGATATACCCACCAGCTGTCGCCACGCGACCCAAGTGCGGTATGACATGCGCTTCTCATGGGTTTTCGGCCTTTCCCGGAGGGGGTTAGGCCTCGTCAGTGGAGATCCCCTCGGAAATTTTCTCCAGAACACCAGCCACTAGATTACGCAGCGACCGCGCGGAACGCTTGGGAACAGGGGCGGACACACACGCACACACACTCACACTCTCTTGCAATTCCTTACTTTTGACCACTGACTCCCGTGTTGTCGCTGTGCTTGTTCTGCTGCATTTGTGTTTCAAATTATGATTTGAATGGGACTCGAGGCTCTGTCGTAGACATGACGGTAAAAGCTGCACGAACATGACTGCAAGAACATGTCTGTGCCAAACGTCGCACTGCACTGAACGCTGCACAACTGCCGATGAGTTGCCAAGCTACCACAGTGTAACCCATAAGTAAACCCTTGGCAAGTACACGAGAGTGATCCATTCTCGCTTCCCACACATGTCCACAGCTTCAATGCAGGTGGTAGGACGTCAGTGCCCCACGCCGCTGCAACGCCGGAGTACATTTGTACACACACAAACACACACACACACACACACACACACGCACACACATACACACACATACACACATACACACACACACACACACCGTCACTTGGAAGGGGTGAAATGCTCAACATGCAACTGTCTCTGATGCACGTGCCCTCGCGAATGAGCAATGCAGCCTCACAGGCGGCTTGGGCCTCACTTTACAGACTTCCGGATCTCACAGTTAACAAGCCACATGCGATGGGAACTTCGGGGGTTAATAGGTCTGAGCCTGTCACTCGGTCAAGAAAGTCGCCAGGCTAACAAGGGGTCTGGGCCTCACGAGTTTGCTACATCCAACTCAAGGATCTGGAAAGCTTATGAGCCACAACTTTGTGCCGGAATCAAAGGGGTTCTTCTTCAATGGAACGTTGGCTCAAGTTCGGGAGTCATCGTTCTTTTCCGGAGAGCCAGCCAAAATAAAGTTGACCACCGTTGTGTTTATTCTGCTGCAATCCTGTTTTGGATTTTGATTTGAATGGAACTCGAGACTCTGTCCTCGGCACGACTGTAGAAATTGACAGAACCTGTCTACACCAAACGTCGCACCGCAACTCCTTGTTACTTGTTACTCAGCCTTTGGATACAGGATGATACAGGGGTACACACACATACTAACAATACAAATAAACCAAAGACAAACAAATAAAAACGACGACACATGAAAACAAAAAAGGACAAACACAAGTATGTCAAGATGTGTTTCTTTTACATACACATAAACAAATAAAGGCATCATGGTTTCAGACTACCGGTAATCAAAACCAGCTGCAGAACCTTGTCCACGAGAGTTGCGATTTTGATCGACTCGCGACCGATTCTTCGCAACTTCAGAGCAACACGTTGGCCACGATTCATGCGCATAAACGGCTTGCCTATGCCTGGGCTGTTGCCTTGGCTGCGCCTTTGGCCTTTGGCTTCGCCTTTGGACTGGATCTCAATGCTTCGTTCCGTCGATCCAGCCAAAGAATCGCAACCTGGGCACTGCAAAGCATTAGCTCATCAGCTAGGCCACAAGCTTAACTGCTGATCAACTTAAGCGCTACAGTAACTGCCGTCAAAGCTCAGCGCAACGCCACGAAGTCAAACGGAGGCGCATCCAACTCACTATGACCCGGCGATGGCCTCAGCGGCTGCTGCAAGGCATCTTCCTGTGAGGAAGGTCAACCTTGCCAGAATCGAACAGCTGACATACAACACTTGCAAGGTCACTCCTGCAGAAGTCTAGGCTCGTGGCAGGGTGCCAGCAAAACGAAGCCGATCGTCCCACCAAGCTGACACTGCTCAGCGACTTGAAGCCAAAGTTAGAATTTGTAGTAGCTAGTTTTCAACTCAAGCTGCTAGCTACTGACTAACGTGCCATTCATGAACGAAATAACAACAGAATGCGATTACAGTATTCGTTGGCTACCACGTCATAACATGTTAATTGCATGATCCAAGTATTCTACAAGCTACCACAGTGAAAGAGAAATGAAACACCGCAACAACCAGAAGACTGGAAGCAAATATTTTGGTTTAATACCACTGAAATACAAACTAATTTGAACTAAGCAGTAACCACATAATGCCGAAGCATCACTTACGCATCATTGAATATTACGTACATGCTCGACTAACATCAATCTTTACCTGCGGTGAGCTATCTTCTAAATATTGCCATGGTATCCACAACGCATTGGGTGTATACTCATTAGAGTTTGGAAAAAATTCATACACGTCAGTTGCAATGCCAAATTCACAATTATTAACTATCTCTTCTCATGGTATTTCGATAGTGAAAAATGAAAAACATGCTCGGTCCGTATCTATCAACTGTTGATATTACCCTTTATTTGTGGTCAGCTGTCTTCTAAATTTTTCTTTTAATATTAAAAAACGTGATAAGGATAATAGACTCGGGACATATTGGTCGATTCAATGCCAATAATTATCCAGCATCATAAGGCCAACCCGGTGTTGAAGACTGAATAGCTATCAGACGATTATTTCAAAGGCTATTTTTTGACATACGAATTACAATATTAGCAGTTTATACTAAATATTGAACTGTAGGTAAATTCTCGTCTAATATTGGCTTAGAATGATAAAGCTCTCACTACGTAGCATATGTAACCCTATACTGTATGGTAGTTAAATGCCAAACGAAAACCAGATTTTGTTGAAGTGCTTAACAAACTATCAAATTATCTACTACACCACCCCCTAACCATCTATAGAACCGTTTAGCATTCGTATAAGATTCAAACGAAATCTCCAAGGTTCCTTAATATTGTAAGTATCTTATTCTTATTCCATAACTTGTAATTATCTTCTTTGATTAACGGTGATAGATTTCCTTTACTTCACGTGAGAGTATATCGCATATCGTAAAACGACCAGAGAAATTTTAAAGTGCTGTGGTCACGAAAAAGCTCAAATGCTGGGTACATGATCCCGCTAAAAACCGCATTTCGGGGTATACTTTGCAATAACCACAAGAAGGAATAAGAGCGTATAATGATTAAACAGCAACTCGCTGTAGAAGCTTGAAGAATGGGCAACAACATCCCATGATCGTCCGTTTATAACTATGTCAATAAAGGCCTCGTCTAGTTTTTCAAGCCCGTTTACATCGCTTAAGCCTTGATCCCAAGCCTCAAGCTCCGAAGCAAAACAATATGAACTTTCAGTCTAACGGCCTGACGTATAAGGACCATAGTGCACATATGAACACAGTAAAAGACACGACATCGCATATCGTACAGTGCAGCAATGTAGCGGGCGACCTCCGGCTTGTAACAGTTTCAGTTGCTCCGTGCGTGCTCCCCCCACTCCCCAGACCCACCGATGATAGATTATGGGGGATAGGGCCAGCATCTATTTCGATATCTATACCAAAACTATGTCTATATCTACAGAAGGTACTTTTTTGCATAAATAAATACACAAGCGATTTTTTTTCAACCCTCTCCGACGCCTGCACCCGGCAGGTCAGGGTGCTAGCATACATCCCCACAACCCAGCACGAACAGCACACACTGATGGCCACGCCTCTCGGACACAGGCGCAAACAGCGAACCGGTGCCACGGGAAGCCGAGGGTCCAAATGAAAGAATGGAGTAAAGCTAACCAGCAACTATGTGCGCAAATTGCCCCAAAAAGCCATGTGCCCAGCAGCCTAAGAGAGGCCTAAACCAGCTATACAGCTATACCAGTCAACTCACATCAACAGCCGACGAGAGCAGCTTCGCGAGCAGGAGCAGCGCCGGCAAAAACCATGGAGTTCAGCCGCATACGTGGACGCTTGAGCGACGCACTTCCAGGAGACGTCAGCAGCTGCCGGGGCTGCCGGTTTCAATGGCCAAGGTCGCGTCAGTGAGCATGCGGCGCATGGAGGCCCAATCAGAAGCAGCGAAGTTGCGGTCATCTGCCGCAGGAGTGCGAGTAGCGTTCACCGCCGTCGAGACAACACAAAACAAATAAGTAAATAGAACTTAAATAAATAACAAAACGAAAGCCGGTGGAAACAAAGAGAGGATTGAGATCGAAGTTTGGTCCAATTTTGAGGCCGAACAGCTGGATGCTTCGGCTTATTTTGAGACCAGAGGGTCCGGCAAACCTCCAGTAGCCGGTAGAAGCGACCCTGTCAGCTGGTTGTGTGGGGCCTCGGTGCCGGGCCCCGCTGTCGCTTAAGAACCCCGTACCAACCCTGTTCGAAGCCACACAAAAACAACACATCCAACACGGCTAAGGCAACTTCAGTAACTCTGATCATGTTTCAACTCCGAAGCTCTCAAGCCGGCTTTACCTCTCTCGAGTGTGCTAAACCGTTGATCGTTCTTAGGAGGAGGCTTGGCAAAGAACAAAGGCATAGCGCCATTTCATGAAAACTGGGACACACTACTACAAAAAAGAAGACAACTGTGCATATTTGCCTCTTGCAGGGCGGAACGAGTCGCGAAGCAAGGTTATGTTGAAATCTTCTGTGAATTCACGCCCCTGTGCGTTCAAGGAAACGGGACACTCCAGCTCATTCGAGCACTCATCCAGGAGAGCTTGGTACAGCTCAGTGCACCGTCGCACTCTCATAGATAAATCGATGGATAGATAGATAGATAAGACAAGGCCAAGATAGGCCAACAACAACGCTCCACAACTCGAAAACTGTGTGAAGGCCAACCAACAGACAGAGTGAACAAACGACCCAGTGACCTAGGCAGCCTGCTTGCAGGCCATTCTGCCAATGGACCGACGGACATGTAACTGAGCTTGCACCAACGAGAACATGTGGTCGCAATCGTGCATGCAGCACGCATGCACTGACGGAATTTTGGAGGGACGGACGCCTCAAAGGAGACACGGGCGTAACGGGTGCATACACAAACACATGCACACACACACACACACATCGTGGAATCCTCGAATGTGTTCATGCCTGCACGCAGGTATGCACCCCTATTTGCCGAAGGGAAGCTCCTGTTCCGCTGCAGCCTCGCCACCCCACGGCAGGACCATGTCCTGTGGACCTGAACTGTTCCAGCCTTATGCTGAGAACCTACGAATCTCCATCAATGTCTGATGTTTTGGCGCACATGTTCAGGCCGACATGTTTAGGCTTGCTCACTCGGGTGCGAGCCTTCTTTGCGCGGTGACATGTGCAAAATGATCTTGCTCTCCACTGGCTCTGCAGATTCCGGCGCGCGGGAATCTGCAGCAGCATCAGGTGGTGCCGTGTGCTTGCCCTCAACAGCAGCACTTGACTGCTCCTCCTCACAACAGCCGCAATGCCGGAAAGGGGAGCAGAGTCTGCCACCCCAAAAATCTGCAGCCGAAGAGCATGAGTGGGAGACTCACCGATCCCCGACGGTATACTGGAAGGATATGGTCGCGATCTCTGGTCTCCGGAGATACTGGTATCGTGTTCAACATCCTGTGCCACACAGACACAGCACGTTCCGCTGGCATGAAATGACCGGTCGACATTGCCTGCACAGCACCAGGCAACGCTTTTGCCTCTGGATAGCCCGAGGTTGCCTCCCGGACCGGACACCCTTGAAAGCCACCGTCACAAGCTCGGAAGGCAAACAAGCGAAGGCAAGCCTTGTCCCGCGGAGTGTCAGCCAGATCATCGCTGATCAAATGCTGGGACACCCCGCGGGTGATGACCTGGACTGCAGATGATAAGCCAGTGCCAAGCATGCAGCATGCGTCGTTTTGGCGCAGATTGGAAACCAGTCCTTCGCATCGCCTTCTGTGCCCTCGGCCTTCACCGAAGCCAAGCTTCCTTTGAACTTTTGCGTTTCGTAGGCTTTGGCGAGGGTCTCTGCGGCAAACATGTAGTCCACTGGGAAGTCTAAATAGTCATCACTCCTGTGCGCACAAACTGGGCACCTTCTCTCATACACTCGCCGACAACGCCGTCGCCAGAATACACCGCCGCAAGAAGACGAAACCACTCTCGACAAGTCTTGCAGCCAAGGACAGTGGCTACTCGTTCGAGCTCCAGCGAGAGGCATGCTTAACCGGGGTATTGTTGTATTCTCAGCAGGCGTCATGATTCAAGAATGTGTTGCAACAGCTTTACAAAATTACAAGCTTGTGGTCTTGAAGGAGAAGAGCACGAAGCACAACACATCACAAAAATAACAGTGCTTTCGAGCACGGCAAACCTTATTGCCCACTACTACAGTCTACTACACAGCCTGTTGATTCGAATGCATTGCTCCAGCCGTCAGACCTGTACAAAAGCCTTTCACGTTCTCCTTGCAAGATGAGCGGCCAGCTTGGATCTGGCACCTTGTGCAGGAGATGTCGATCCTGAATAGGTATCCGCTTGAACCGCATCGTGCATGGCTGACCCCTGACATTCAGCACCTCGAAAGTGCTCCGTACATCTGCAGGAAGAGCCGGCAGAGCCAGGCACAGATCAGATCCCACAATGCCAATCGTAAGCACAGCCGTCCTCTCCCCATCAATAAAACCGTAACGTTTGCTACTGTAGCGTGTAGAAACCGCGATAGTGCTGCGAGCACTGCGGGCCCGAGATCGGCTGCAACATCGCAGTAGTTGGTGCCGATCATCTGACATGTCTTTCAATTGCCAGCCTTCCTTGTGTAAAGCAGCAGCATGGATAGTGTCCCGCTTTCGGAGGACATCGATATCCAGGTAGGTCGAGGAGGGTATAAACGGAGTTCTGCGTGTTCGAGGCTCCATCAAATTAATGATGCTCTTGTTCATGTTCATTTGTAATTCCAGATGATCGATATCATTCAGCTCACCACCGAAAGGTCGCTCGAAGCCGACAGCAGTTGCATTCAAACACCACAGGGTGAAGACTTGGACAAAAGTGAAAATGCAGGCTCCTGCTGTCGAGGAGGACCACTGTACCATGACCAGCGGAGTCAGGATCCAGTGAAAGATCAACAAGGTCAGAGTGGTTTGTGCATATGGGAAAGGGAAGGGAACCTTGGAGTGTTTCATCGCATCCTGATACCTGTCCATGCCCTTAGCAAGTTCTGCCAATGTCCGACTTAGAAGCGGGGGCGGCGTGATTAGGACCCCATGGTGCGAGCCATCGCTTACATATTGCTGAATCCAATAATACAGCAGCTCGACCCGACAGCTTGAGCTGTCCAACGTCTCGATGCTCTGGTGATCAATGGCAGAAGCATCCAATGTTGGGAGACCCCACGTGTGGTGGTATGCCACGTCTGTTAGCTCTTGCAAGGCCGATGCGGACAGCAAGCTAAAAAGTCGCATCACAGTATGGAGCCAATTCTCGACTAACAGCGGGTCAGCTGGCGAACTCCTGGAGAAAGCCACCAGGCTGCTAGCAGCCTCCAACCATGCTGCCATCATCTGATGAGTATCCCCCAATGCAGACCAAAATCGGGTGTAGGCTTGCGAAGTTCTGAACACGATCACGAATCCAACCAAGAAAGTAAAGCCACTCCAAGCAGCTGACCCACCATTTCCCGACAGCATTTCCCATTGATTGAAATCCACGGTGCCGTCGAGTGAGAAGAACTTCCTACAGATGGCAAGTAGCAGTTCAGAGGGACATGAACCAGAAAATCCCCCTCGTCTAACACCTGCAGTGCTTTTGCCAAGAAGCAACAAGAAGGCAGCAAGGCTACCTTAGACTGTATAGTAGCATTGTCCCATGGTGCTGTCGCTGATCTCACTGGCCACCTACTCTGACAAGCTTCAGGGGAAGGCGACCGCGAAGGCGAAGGGGAACACACTGCCCCTGAGCCGGAAGAGGAAGGCACAATTGTATTGGCCTCAGGACGTCAGGCAACAACCCTCCCCGACACGAAGCAGAAGACTCTGCCAGTTCCAGAGTTGCCAAGCCGCTATATTCGTATTTTATCATTGCACGCTCAAACTAAAGTGATTCGGAAATGCCGAAGGCTTGAGCCCAAGTGCTTTCGCCAAGGCTATATGCTCAATCGGGCCGTCACCAGTCACGCTGGGGCTGCTAAAGGGTTCCGATTATATCGCAATACATCGCGAGCACATACGGCTTGTGTCTTGCACGTCTTTCACCTCGCGGGCCTTGGATTCTAGGCCTCCCTGCTTAAGGCAAAAATTGGGCGGTCTGTCCAACAGACTTGCAACAGCCGAGCTCATGTAGTTCGGCACGACGCCAGCTCAGAGAGGCTTCATGGCTGGGAAAAGGATGACCTCCTTGATGTTGTTCCTCGGCTGCAGTGTGGATTCTGGGATTCCGCATAACTTTGCTTCCTTTGCTTCTCTGCTTTCGGGATATCACCGCAGACATCCGCAGGCCTTGACTGCAAATTGGCAGGTAATACCTAACCAACTTAATTTGGTCGCGGTGCTTGTCCGACAAGAACATGGTGAGGCGATCAACACCGCAACCCCAGCCTCACGCAGCAGTCGACTCACAAATATCTGGCGAAAGAGACTTCATCCGGCGGCCTCCTGTCGGCGGCAAGCCGTGCTCCAGGGCAGTGACGAAGTCGTGGTCAACTCCTTGCGCTTCGTCGTCCCCCTCTTGGGCTGCCTTTGCTTGGCCCATGAAGCACTGCAATTGCCTCTCCGGGTCATTCCTCGGCATCAAGGACATCCACACTTCGACGTTTAAAGCAGGGCGAAACATCGTTCAAACACTTCGATGCTGTCAAGGCGCAGCTCCGTGTATGCATTGCAAATCTCCTTTGTGTTGACGAAGAGCTCGAAACGCTCCGTCAAGCCAGTTTTGCTTCTATGCCACTTGGCCAGAGGGCTCATCACTTGAGGATGTTCTGTGATGAATGTCGGATTGACCTGAAGCCGAGGACGACGACACACTCTTCTTGTGAGCCTTACTTAGACCAGCCAGCATGGCAGCTGAGAAGCAATGTTGTCTTCGATGAAGTGGCCACAGAGCTTGTCCAACAGCCTTGCGGCAGATCGCGGCGGGGGGCATTCTAACTCCAGCTTGGTCACCTGGGCGCAGGGAATCAGAACTGGTTTGATGCTTTCTGGCATCCAACCGCCGAGGTGCAAGGTCATCCAGCTGCTTCACCGTGGCCGGGTCGTCAAAATTGCGCCTCAACGCAGCCGTCAAAATCCGAATATTTCAATCACACCCCCGAATTTGCATCGGTGTGACATCATGAAAGAACCCCTTCGGAGCACCTTCCCAACAACTCCTGCGCACGTATGCCCGTCCCCAAGCCTCTAGCGAAGAAACTGTCGTGTGGTTCACGCTATGCAGCCCTGAACCCCAGACCAACAAAGTCTAAACTTGAAGCGCTCGCCGTAGTTGCAATCGTCGTGGAATTCAACATGCCACTATCCGGAAAACGAATTTCAAGAGAAGGGGGGAACTGGTGGCATCAGTTCCTGCCAAGATGGGGTCCATAGTCGGAGAAGGCAGCAAGCAAGAACGGCGATTACGAGACAAAGGAGCGAGCTGTCTCTGCAGCAAGCCAAAACATCTACTAGTAAGGAACTTCTTCAGATACATAACAGTACTACATTACGATTGAAAGCCTTGAACCTTCCTTTGGACAGTGCCCTTGGTGTGAACATCGCAAATATTCACAACTCTTGCCAGATGGCCCCAGTTTGATATTGCCCTTCTTCTCGATCTCTTCAACCATGGAGACGCGCGGCCACGGCGGAGTGAAGTCAATCTCCACTGCTGGACCATCAGGTCCCTCCGGGTGATATTCAATTTTGTAACTTCCCTTGATGTTCAAAACCATTGCGCTGAAAAGCTCTTCGGTCATGTCCATCAGGTCATTGTAGTCTGCGTATGCCATGTAGAATTCACATGCTGTAAATTCTGGGTTGTGCGTCAGGTCAATGCCCTCATTGCGGAAGTTTCTGCCGATTTCGAAAACACGGTCCAAGCCACCGATTACCAACATCTTCAGGTAAAGCTCGGGAGCCACTCGCATAAACAAGTCTAAGTTCAGCTCGTTGTGGTGGGTAACAAACGGCTTTGCAGTTGCACCGCCAGCGATCATATTCATCATGGGGGTCTCTACTTCGAGAAAACCACGGCTGTCAAGATAGTGCCGAATGAAATTGACGATCTTGGATCGGATGTAGAAGGTGCGCCTCACATCCTCGTTCAACATGAGGTCCAAGTATCGCTTTCTATATCTGACTTCCTGGTCCTTCAGCCCTTGATGATCTTTTGGCAGCATGTGCAAACAAGTTGAGAGAAGCTTTACTGCTTTCGGGAAAACTGACAGCTCGCCCTTGTTGGACTTGCCCACAAAACCGCGAATACCCATAATGTCACCACGGTTGATCCTTGGTTGCTAAAAGGCTGGAGAATCAACTGGGGTTATCAGATCGCTGCTTGCAGCCAGCAGACTTCGCATGCTCCTCTGCAAAATCGCCATCTTCATGATGCTGTGCTTGACACATCACTTGCACACGCACGCCGTCTGCAAAGAGATCGTAAAACAGCAGCTTCGCTCCAGATGTCCGCTTGTTCTTGACTCGACCGGCGATGGACACTATCCTTGGGACTGTGTGGGACTTCAAGCTGGATTAGCTTCCTTCCCTTCAAAGCCTCAGACATGGCTGTTTTTCGGCAAGAAGCTCCGACTCCATGTGCACCCCTGCCTCGATGTCCTTGTACTTCTCCACGAGGTGGGGGATAGAAATGGTCACATCCCACTTGTGTGGATAAGGATCGGCTAGCTTTTTCAAGGCCGCAATCCGATTTTCTCTGTATTTTGTCGGGTCCAAGTCCTCCCGCTGAGCAAGGTCTTCACTCACAGTTCATAGGTTCTTGGCAGAGCACTGACAACAGGAGTCCTCCAGATTGTCTTCTTGCGGCTTTCCAGACGATTTCGCCTGAGCCCCATCAGCTAACCCGTTGATCTGCGAGTCATGACTGAAACATCATGGTCCGCACCTGCTCCTGCTTCTCAGCATTCTTCTTGGCCTTCTCCTCGGCCCTGGCTTTTGCCTCTGCCTCCTACCACAAAAAAACTTTCCTGTAGTTGGGTTTCGTGCGCACGCTTGCCCCGGCTCCTTCTTCAAACGCTTGCGTTCCGCTGCAGGCAGCCTGTCGGCTTTTTCAGCATCTGCCATGGCCTCTGTGCCAGATCACAGGAGGACCCCGGGTGACGAGCCCAAAGGCTGCGAAGGTCGTGTGGTACACACAGTCAAAGTACCTGCGACCGTTGCGGAAGTTTCAGCCCGTGTGCTTGGTGAAAAACCACAGGAGAGCATTGCTTGTCCCGGATAATGTTACCACATGTTTCCAAGAACAGCGGGAGGCCAACATGTGGCAATTACACATCAGTCAGGGCATCACACATTGCCAAAGAAGGGCTAGAGCTGTGCTGTGAAGGATTGTGAAGGTGTTTTTGTATGATTTATGTGTGATTCGGACCTGCAGGAGCGTTGGCATGGACGGCGGCTGCGCCGAAACGATTCAGCTCATGCGCAAACACGTTGAGCGATTTTTGGAAACGATGCAGAAGTCATGTCACACCCAGCAGCCGACGGAATCTGCGCGGCATCACACCCGAAACATCGCACAATATGATTCGTCACGAGCCGATGTTTAGGAGGATCGCAATTATTCTAGAACACGGGACTATTCGATGTCACGCGGGCCGCACAAGACTAAGATAGTTACAACGTCTGATGCCGTGGTGAAAAATCTCCTTCCCTCTTGTGGGGATGTTTGTTTGTTTGTTTCGGAACGCTTGTTCGTGACCCCAGCACGCGTATCCACCCTGCAATCTGCACAAGAGCAGCTACTTGGCGTCGAAAAGTATCTGCTGCACATAGATATGCACCTGCATCTGTTCGCGACTTTTTCCGTTGCTGGCTTTGAACGTCACCAGCTGGAATTGTGCATGACAGTGGTCGAAACTGACCAAACAGCACGGCGCCCTTCAGGCTAAGCAGCACGAGGCCGCACATTCTGCGACTGGTGCGTTGGCCTTGGGTCTGCATCCACTACATGTTTTATCTTTAACAATTGTCGAATGCATGTGGCAGGTCTGACCTTGTGACATGCCAAGTGACTGGTATGCCGGCGAAAACTGTTGCGTTATAGTCTGAAGTGCCGGGAACTTCTGCTAGGTCTTCACAAGGTTGGCATGATGGCATGGTGATGTAGTTGACCACGAGATGTGCAACGCCTCAGTGGCCCAACGCAGACGGATGACGGCACTATGCACATGTACCTACGTCTGCTGCCGTCTAGTGTCTGTAGATTGCTCGGCCACAGTCTTGCGCTGCTCTCATGATATCGCTTCCCACCATTGCTTCCAAAATGCACTCAATGTGCTGCAAAGCCTTCCATTCGTCGTAAAGGTTGGACTCTCTAGCCTTCACGGTGCTTCTTACCAGATCGTAGGAAAGAGTTGCTTGTGATCGGCAGGCCTGGTACTTGGAGCAGGTTGTGTTCATGGATAAGGAGAGATCACAGGCGGCCGAATCAAGCTGCCGCTGCATCAAATTGCAGCTTTCGCGCTGACGCTTGACTTCTTGGTCTTGAGTGTCACAGGCTGACTCTTGCAAATGGAGTGCGCCGGTGGTGTTCTCGCATAGGAGCCGTCGGATTCGAATATTTTTCAACCTGTCTTGGAATACTTCAAGCATGCGATGGTGATAAGCCTCGGCGCTTTCACCGTTCAGGGTCGAGCAAACAGACATCTCTGGGATTCTGTCCAGCAGCCTTGCCGATTCGCAAGTCGAAGCATCGACCAGTCGCGAAGATTGCAAGGAGGTTCTGCAAGCGTCCAATCTGTCTTGCAGCAGGGATTCCTGCTTTCTGCATGCTTCATGGTTAGCGATCAATACTGGGAGCGCTTCTTGCTCCAGATAGGACTCGTTCAGACCGACTCCACGCACCTCCTCGCAGTTGGCAAATAAGCCGCTGAATTCAGCTATCTGTGACTGGATCTGACGATGCTCTGTCAGAATCCTGGGTTTTAGCTCGTTCGCTACCATTGTCATAACATCATCCTTGACTCCATGTAGGAGTTGAGAAGGAATTTGCGATGTGTTCTGGGCCATTGCGAGTAAAGTCGCCTCCAGATTTTTCAAATATGGGGCCGCTGACCTCGATCTATCCGAACCTAGCTTGAGTCTGGCCGTCTGGTTGAGGGCTGCGAGAAGGGATGCCAGTTTCGGATGCAGATCACGCTGCGTGTCTTGCCTCAAGAGTAGACATCGAGTGGGCCAGACCAGAGTCAGCAGAAATGAGACCAGCACTACATTCATTGGCACCTGATCAGAGGCACCCACGGGTAATACATGGTGGCCAGGATAAAGCCTGGCCCTAATGAGCCAAAGATCACAGGATGTCGCTTGAACTTCTGCTGTAGCAATCGCCAACTCAAGCCGCCGCTTCTCTAGTAAACAAAAACAGGAACAGCCCGGATCAGCAAGACTGGTCTTTGACTCCACATTCAAACAGCAGAAGTCTTTCCTTTCTCTTGCCAAGGGCGGAGCTTCCATTCGCGAGTGCACTACACGCGTGCTGTCCTGCTGATAGCCCAGCAAACTCTGTAGAAAGACGGATGAGAAGAGCGGTCTGTACAATGCAATCATCGGCTCAGCCGCATTGCCCGCCCAGCTTGCTGGTAGCGAAGTGAAGCTTTCCGCAGATCGGCAGCCCAGGGCTTCTCCATCTTCAGCGCCTAAGACAAAGTCTCACCGTTTTCCAGAAGCACAGTTGGAGAGATAGCCGAGGCGCCGCCCGAAGCTCCAGCACCGTTGCATCAGGATACATTTCCTCATTGAAACCGCAGGGCAAACTTTCGCAATTCGACAGTACGGGCTTTTAGTCTGTGAAATGGTCAGTATCAAGCACTGCCTAGTGGCTTGCAGAGGCTGAAACAGCTCCTCCTTTGTCGCCTGTTTTCTCTTGATGCTGTCGACTGAGATACTAGAGAGCACGGCCTGAGACTGATGCACACACGCAAAGCACGCAAGAACCCGAACCGCACTAGAAAGTGATGAAGTTCTCCAGAGTTTCGGAGGGCTCAGCTTCCACCTCATCCAGAATTGCTAAGAGTGTCTTTCGCTGCTTGTCATCCAAGAGATTGGACACGTCCATGATAACTTGTCTTGCATGAGGCTTCGATGTTGCATGGATTTGCTTCCAAGCTCGCTCAATGGCCCTTCCAGTCAAATCTGCTAGCCGGATCGGTTCTGGCATGTATGACCCCCCATCCACATTACATTTCAAGACCACATTCCTGGCAGTGTCTTGTGAAAACCTGTGTCCAGCGGATACGTACACTCGCCGCGAACTGTCTTGAACCTTCGCTTTGGCAGCTGAAGTGCGTACAGCAAATCCATAGTTGAACCCACTGGTGCCAACAAGTGGGATGCTGTCACCTGGCTTTGACAGCACCTTCTCTTCTACTGTCAGGCCGTGCTCTTTGTCGAAGTCCTCGAAGCAGAGAAGCTTCTTGGCCACGCCAACTGTGCGCAAGTTGTGGAGGATGCCAAAGTGCGAAGCTGAACCACACTGCCGGGGGTGGAACAGGCCAGATCCGTCAACCAAAAAAACATCGGGTTCTGCGTCAGGCGCACTGTCCCTCAAGCGTTCCAGAAGCAGTTCGTACGCCGGAATTTCCCTCACGAACAGAAACCCGGAAATGTAGGGAAGAGCCATGTCAACATCTACAGAATCTTCGTAGATCAGCTTCAGGTGATCTCGCAACTCACAGACAACCAGTACTGCTGTGGCCCGATTGGTGCCATCCTCGAAGCCGATGTCGAGACCACCTATCCGGCGAAGATCATCGGTCGTCCAACCATCATCATCACAGTCCCGTAGACGAGTGCGCAAGTTCTTCTGCAAGTCTTCCCAGTCCTTTAGCTGAGACGAAGTGACAGAGGCAGAGGCAGTCTCGAGAGTCTGAACATGCTCTGTCACTGGCCGGCCGGTCGCTGCAGCACACGCCCCACACGCCCCACGCCAGAACAAGGATCTGTGACCAAGCAGGCCCAGCGACAGCAAATATGACATGTCCATGGCATCGGCAAGAGTCAAAGCACTGGCTCACAGCTCTGAGAAGCTCCTGAGCCTTCGCGCGGTCAAAATGGGCACTTGATATCTTCATTCTTCGTCTTGCATCGCCGGCAAGCACCCTCCATACAAAGTTGGCAGGAAAGCTGGCTGTCAGATGCGAAGAATGAAAATTCGTCGGGTCTTTGCAACCTCCAGATATGAGAAACCAGCACGAAGATTGCTTACACAGGGTGGGCTCTAAAATGTCTGAAAGGTGTACAGCCGAAAAACAGCTGACCCCAGTGGCATAGTTTGGCTTAGTTCCCTTACAGCTCACAGTGCTCTGACAGGAAGTCGTGGCTGCAGCTACCAAAGCACTCGGAAGCAGAAGTTGAAGTGCTGCATGGGAGCAGCACATCTGGCAGGCCGCCTATCGAACGACGAGACAAGATCCTAACAATACTCCAAATTGTTCCCAATCGCAAAAATCTAAAACAAATGTCTTGGTCAGGCCATGCCTGCGATGACAGTTCAGTCATTGAGAACTGCAAAGGTCATACTCCGACAACAGAAACCATAACCTTACGCAACATTGAGTTGCGGATGGAAGGCGGAGGCCGCAACCCCTCCATCATCCAGGCATCAGTTCCTATGCCAATGACAACAAGCCGCCATACAGGATGCTCGTGCTGTTAACCTCCCAACGTTCGCTTTAGGTAATGGGGTTTTGCCGGCCGACCAACGGTGCTGTTTCTGGAAACCACAACCCCGGCTCAAGCCCCTTGTCAAGCGTGGTTCGTGATGTTCGTGGTGTTCGATTCCACGAACTACAACAATGGCCAATGAACAATCCTGACCTAGAGCACATAAACGAGTCGAGACGAGCGCCAAGGCTGCAGGCTGCAGGAAAGCAGTGTTGCACAAGAGTTCTTGTGCCCAATGACAGCATGCCCGCTGTTCAGACCCCTTTTCTCAGGCAGCTGCCTCTGGCAGACACTTGTAAAGCGCTGTGCGCCAGGCGTCATTAGCATTGCCTCGTGTTGCTCAATCTTCAACTAAGGGTCAGCATCGGCCTCACCGGTCGCAAATCTTCCAACAGGGAGATCTGCTGGGTCTCCTGACGATTTTGACTGGAGGCTGGAGGCTCCAAGCGGGTCCTATGCCTCTTTGCAGTCAAGGCACCGCCTCTTTCAGGGAACCTTGCACCTGACGGCTTCGAGCCAACTGACCTCACCAGCATTTCCAACCAAGTAGAGACATGGTCTGCCGAAACACCTGCCCGCCTGGGTGCAAGTCTCGTACAATGTGTCGGACTCTCACGAGGCATTGCACCAAAAATCGACCAAAAAACAAAACGGGACCAGCAACAACACTAGCACAACTAGCACCACCTGCACTGCCTACACTGCGCTGAGCTGTGCTGCATCTAGGCCCAGTCTGGTTAACCTGGTCGTGAGTTGCACTTTCACCCGCAGTCTACGACCCGTGATCATGTCATGACGGGCCCGGGACCTGTCAACTGGACTCAAACACCTAATTCTCTGGGTTTCAGCATGTTTCATCCGCTTCTTTCACCATTTTGAAGCAACACCTTGGGGGTAGTTTGGGCTGGCCTTTGCAGGTACAGGTTCGTGCATCCACGAACCCATCACGAGGCACAAGCGCCAGCGCTTTTTGTTTGCAAGTCTCCTGGCGACAGGGTTACACACAGACAAACACCCGGAACAGGCCATGGCGAGTCCCCGAAACTCCTAGTTTTCTGCAATCCCCAAGTCTGGAAGGCAGGATTTCGTAGGTCGCAGGGCCTTCTTCCCGAATCCCCTTCTTCGAATGGAAGCCACACCCGCGAAGTTTCCGGTGAGAAAACAGGCGACCTGTGAGTTGCGTTGTTTGTGTGTGAGCAACATACAGTCCATTCGTATAGCTTCCGCAGTTTGGCTTCTCCTGCTTGACCATTTTTTGGCAAGGGGGACCGCTTGGTCTGATGTTACCTGCCTGGTGCAAATGTGTGCCCATCGCGACCGAGCCGCGCCTGACCTAGACCATTTGTCGCAACACCAAGACTTCTTTTTGCAGCATGTGAAAAGGAAAACCAGCATGGGCACAACAACCGCAACAACGACAGCGACGAGACACCACCATCTATCCAACAGAAGCGGCAGCAAACGAGTCTCAGCATCGCCTGTGAGTGCAATGCCAACTAAGGCTTGGACGAGACAGAGCTTGGCGAGCATGTTTCCTGCACAGCACAAGCCGCGATGTGACCAGCAGCACCAGGACTTCGAGTTCTGGAGTCTAGAGTCTTTCGTTCGAGCCCCATTTTTTGTGTTGAATAGCTCCCACATAATAGCAAGCCATCATAGGAAGCAAGGCAGGTCTCTAGAGACTCTAGATGGCAGTCATGATTCCCCGAGTGCAGGCCAGGAAGCACGGCAACCTGACACTCAGGGCATCTTGCATTCCAGCACTAGCTGCAGCTTCATGCCGAACCTGTTGAATGCAAGTAGTCCTCGGAATCTCGCCGGCATAGCATACACTGGCCTCTTAAGGAGCACTCCCCCCCCCCCCCCCCCCCAACTACTACCCGCACGAGGCACGGTGGCTGCACTCTGTCCTAAAACTGACGGTCTCGGTCTAGCGACACTGCAGTGTCCGTGTTGTCGGCTGCGTGATTGCGCAGTTTCTTTCTTCCTGCCCTGCCTGGCAAATCCTGCCAAAACCATACTGCTGGCCGTTGCAATCGCCGCTGGGGATTTCTCAGCCTTCACGCTGAGCCTAACGCTGCCTGTGGCTGAGCGGGAAGGGCAACAGCTGACGCCCAAACCTGTCTCTTCGGCAGGCGTGCACCCGTGTTGCACCAGAATATTGGCTTGCAGACTCTCACTGCCGAAGGTTTGCTGCTCTGATATGGACTGATCAGCTATCCCATGACCCAGCGATACGTGCAGCACAACTTGACTGCAGGACTCTCATTTGGCCAGCCGGAGGGGAAAGCCTTCTGCAGGCTTCATGCCTAATCCAAGCCACTTGGACCAGTAGAAGCAACTGTGCAAAATCCAACACAGCATGTGACGGCTTGCAGTCCTGCTTTGCTGCAGCAGCGCCAGCGAGCGAAACGTTTCCTCGATGTGCAAAATTGCGAACAAGTGCCGAGCCACACGAGCGATACGGTTTCGTGCCTTTTAGTTCGGCATGTAGAACTGAATATTATGATTTGTGTTGCATATCTTGGAAAGCAACAGCAGCACTCTGCGCATCTCCGCGCCATCCTCGAAACGACCACAAGCTCCAACCGGTTCAACAGTGGTCCTTGTCCGGTGTTTCCGGGATCCTCTGTTGCGCGTGTGTCTCTTTCTCCTTGGCTAGGAGGACAAGGGGTACCCTCACGAATGCTCTGCAACTACACTTTCCTAAACACTTGATTGCTTAACTTATGAGTGCCTGGCAAGACTGGCAACAGAAAATGGGCCTGCAGGAAGCAAATTTGTTGGCACACATGGCCGGCCCGATTGAGTCAAATCTGACATGAAGGTCCTTGGAGCACTATGCCGGGGTGACAGGAAGCTGCCTTCGCAAGGTCAGCTCTGCTAGCAGGTGCTGGCTTGTCTTGAGAACGCAAGCTGCCGGCGCATCGTGCTTTTGTGCTTAGTGCGCCTTCCCATGGATGGGCTGGTGGCACTTTCACGAAAAGAGTCCGCCGATGTTGATCTACCGCAGACCCGCCCGGAGCTTCCTGAGCCAGCCCACCCCCCACGGTGGTCTTGGTGGTCTTGGGCTCAGCAGTTTCCCAGCCTTTCTGCAGTGTGCTAGATGTCCATTCTGCCAGTGCCCGGATGGTATGCGTATGGTACTGGAGCCGGGCATTGATTGCACTCAGAACAGACCAGGTGGTGCTATTCCTGGCTACTGTCTCGTGAGGTGTTTCAAACGCCCGTCATTATCTGTCACTCCTGTCCTTCCATTGCAAGACATCGTTTTCTCCCAGGATGTTGCATCTAATCCCTTTGTCGAGCGATTCGGGTGGGCCACCCGGGAGCTGGTTTATCTCAGCAAAGTCGCTTCTACGAACATGGCAGCTATGGGTACTGTTGACCGCATGTGGGAGGAGACAGGCCGTGATGCTGTCCAGGGTTTGTCAACACCAGTCTGCGGGGTGGCTTGCTTGATGTTCTTGAGACTCGCGCCCCCCTTTCGATGCTCATGTCTTCTCTCTTCCTCCTCAGGAAGGCTCCGGGCTTGTCGGGGAGGAGGTTGAGGTGAAGAATGGTTTCTTGGCTGCTCTGCTTCTTTCACCCGCAGGTTTTCTAAGACTGATCCTGGGTGTCAGGTATGTTCCTGCCCGTCTAAATGGTGCATTGCCTTTTTTTGGTCCGTGGGCGACAAGGACCGCACAACAACTACTAGTACTTAAGTATCACTTCTTCTTCTTCAACACTTGGCCAGGGCACAAGCACTTGCAGCTCCACCACTAGTGACTCTGTCCTCAGTCACGTGTTTGCCAGCGCCTTTTGCGACGAATAGTGCGTTGCAAGGAATACCGGTAGGCAGTCTGGAAATGCGCTTTTCAGATCATCTCCGGATTCCTGCTGGCAAAGGCTCCGATCTTGCAGGCGACCTGCCCAATCATCCTCCAGAAATGCAGTTTCTTGCACTCACAGTTGTTCGGGCCGCAAATTTCAGTCCTCTTCCTTTACTCGCCTTAGTAGGACAAGCAGCCGCAGTCAAGAAACATCAACCCGGCACAGCCGAAGTACTGGTAAAGCAGCAGTTGCTCCCGTCGCTGCTGGTTCAAAGCTGCCCAGACTGCCCCAAGCCAATCCTGAAAAGTTCATGGCTAAGCATTGGAAGTGGGCCACGCCTATCCACGCCTGCAAAACCCTGCTGTCTAGCCGCGAACCGCGAAGGAGTGACAAAGCTGAAACGAAGTGTCAAGCCTAAACTTCGTCTGAATCTGTATATGCGCCTCAGCCTGATCCTTGGCGCGGCGTAGCCTGGGAATGCGAGCAACTGTCACTTATAAACTCAACATGAACAACTGAAAAAAGGCCCGCGCAAGACAGGATGACGGTTTCTGCAGTTTGTTCTTTGGGGGTACCGGAGCTGTATACTACGAGTTCTTTTTCGTACTGGATCTGCGTGAAATGTGATTAAGGCATCGGGCGGGGCATGCATGCCCAGTCCCTTTTTTCGTAAAAAGGGCTGTCTTCGAACAGAAGTTTAGATTTGCAAGATTCCAGAAGGTACGGGCTGGATGACTCCCTTTGCGACGGCGTCGGCAGTCTGGTAAGCTTCGATCTTTCTGAAGAATTCTGAAGAGTTCGCCGCAGTGCTCATGTTACACGGAGCAGATGTTCGGCATAATTAACTCCAGATTGTTTACGGTCTCTAGCTATTCCAGAGTGGCAGGTCGGTGAACACTCCCTTTGCACCTCCGAACGTTGGTTGCGCAGGTTGGGAACACACTCTCGACCGTACAGATTTCAAGGTCTCTAGCTATTCCAAAGTGGCAGGTCGGTGCACACTCCTTTTGCACCTCAGAACGTTGGTTGCACAGGTTGGGCCGAAGGCCAAAATCTATACAGTAATCGCCAACACCCCATCAAACCACCCATTTGTGCGCTCACGCACGCGTGCCAGTGGCGAAAAGAACGTACCAATGCTGGGCCGGGATCCGTATGCTATTGTAGAAGGCCGCGTCAGCGACGACCGAGTGGAAGCTTTGCATGGCGAGGTAGATGCAATGCTTGGTCCAGGCCGACTGCAATGGTAAAAATTGAAGAGAAGGACTTCCTGCACGTATATCTCCATGATGCGAGGAGATAGCCATCTCCCGTGCCTGCGTAGCATCTCTACGTCTTCTGTAGCCAGCATGAACCAAGTGGCGCCACCAGCTCTCAAAGATGAGAGCTCTAGGTAAGGCCTCCCGCCGCCCGGAGAAGCCTGGATGGCAAAAGCCTGGCACAGTTGACGGAAACGAGCCCGAAGCGACTGACCAGCAAAGGGCCAGAGGCGGTGGTGTGGCTCGAGACCTTCAAAACAGAGGCAGATAATGTGCAGCAGATCTGGCTGGTCGATCTTGACAGACTGATGACGTGCAGCTCTGAACATGGTCTTGGGCTCCTCTATAGAAAAAGAGCGAAGTCGTGGGTGCCCCCGACGTCGACGGGGAGGAGCAGTTGGAGCCTCCGGGCTCCCAAAGCCTCTCCCATTCGCAGCATTCCTCCAAAAGCAGACCGGCAACCTGGGTCCACCCCCAGGTCAAACAGAGCGTAATCATAGCAATCAAAATCTGCTATTGCATCGTTGTGTGATGCTCGGTGGGCTCGGACTTTCTCCAGGCAAAAGCAACGTCCCAAGCAGGCTGAAGGAGCCTGCGAGCTTTTGGAACCTTCGCGGCCTTCGCACTGAAGCAGCTGATCGTCTCAGAAAAATGCGAGTAGGCCCGGCCTCCCGCGCAGAGGGCCCTGCCATACCTTGCAAGAACAGCATTGATCGAGTCGATGTCGTGTCGACTCCCTCGCTGCCAAGCCAGTCAAGAAAAGCCTGCCACAAAGACTCTCTCCACTGAAGTGTGCTGGGCTCGACGGCCCTACCAGGTGGAAGCTCAGAGGCCTGCCGCCTGATTGAGCGTAGCCTATCTCCCTGAAAACGAGAAAGGAGGCCCCGAGGACGACAGAAATCCAGGCGAAGTAGGAGCCAGGGCCCTCACCTGGAAATCCAAGGGTCAAGTCAAAGTCCAAAGGAGAGGGGACGAAGGACAGCAAGCGAAAGCGCGGGCCCAAGCGAGGAAAGTGTGCTGGGGCTCGGGAATGGCGTGGTGACGGCTCGGCCCGTCAGCCGGCATCAGCCTGTCGGGCAGTAGGGCAGGTGGGCATACAGGCCGTACGCAATTTGACCCAGCAGCCGCTAATGTGGACTGGCCTCCGCCACTTCCAGGCCTTGACCGCCCGCCACCTGAGCCCAACGGCCAGCTCGTTGACGAGAACCGACTCGAGCCCTTCTGTGGGAGGGTCACAGCACTCAAGCATCAAGACCGGGATGTAGGACCGCTCCATGAGCTCCGCTCTCGGTAACGCCCCTTTCCTTGCCACCCAGCCGCCCGCAGAGATCCCTTTCCTCAGAGCAGCCAGCCGTGCTCACCAGAGACCTCACTGCTGAGTACAGGGAAGGGCAGAAGACGCAGGGTGGATCAAAACACCATTCGATGGAAAACCCACTCGACAACCCTACGCGACAGGAGCCTGGCACCTTCGGAGCAGGACCTGAGCAACCTGAGCAGGCACCTTGGCTGACACAAAAGCACCTGCAAACTCAGAGGAGTCGCTCGCATAGATCTCCCCCTGCCAAGGAGCAGCGACATCACAGCTGACAAGGTGGCAAAGGGCGGAGAGCACAACAAGCTCATCAGCGACAGGTCGCCGGAGCCCAATCACTGCGGGAGCAGGGAAGTGGAGTCAACGAGACCATACGCTCGCTGCAAGACCGACATAAATGGCCGCCGGAACATCAGAGCAGATGCCCAGGCACCAAGCAGGCTGAGGTGAAGGTGGTCGGAGGTATGGGTCAACCGACAGGCCTCGAGCGAAAGAGCAGCTAATCCAATCCGCTTAGAGACAGGGGGCCCAACCAGAGCAAGGCCCAGGCCGCGAGTCCGAGCTGAACCGTCGACACAGCAGCCTTTGTCGGCGTCGACAACATCTTCCTCCCGCGACCCTACCAAACCAGCCCGGTCGTAGATCTCCTGCGCGGTCGCGAGCGCCTTCGCTCCAGCAGTCTGGCCAGCACAAGAAAGCCGAGGGCACGTGATGGCGTAGCAGTCGTCTATGACAAGCCCATCTACGAGCTGCTCCGACCTGCTCAGAGGGAAAAGGCGGGAGCCGACGGCAAGCAAATCGCCGTCAACCAAAACCCAAGCAGGGGCGGACGTTGCCAGCTCGACGCCCAGGGCGTCTCCCTGACAAGGAAGAGCAGGTCGTCCTTTCCGACGGGAGCGGTGCTGCCGCACAAGCCCCCCGCAGCGGAGAGATCACGATAGGCCCGGGTGCCGACAAGCCAGGAGGCTGGAAGAGGAGGCGTCAACAGATTCCTCCGGGCTCGTCGGAGCCCGGTGGCAATCTGATGATACAATTTTTTCGTGTCAGTGACATTGCCCCTTTCGGCAGGTAACTCAAGGACTCTGGGGTCGAACCCCTGAGAATGGACCCTTCTGAAAGATGAACGATATCAGTCTAATATCATGGTGATATCGGTATGATATCAGAAGTGCTTCAAGGTCCTCATGCCGACACTTCAGTCGGCTGCTGGCACATCGGAGGAATCAGTCGTGTGTCTAGGAAACCGAAAAGCAGACAGACAGACAGACAGACAGACCGACAGACAGAGCGAGGGAGTGAGGAAGAGAGAGCGAGCGAGAGAGCGAGAAGGATAGAGAAAGAATGACGGGAAGACGGAGTGGGAGGATCAGTGACAAGAAGCGCCAACATTTGAGAAGGCAAAAACGAAGAAGGCTGGCCGCTTCGCGAACCTGTTCGCTATGCATTGAAGATTAGCATCTTTTCCTTTCGCGGGCAGCAGTAGTGGTCGGTCACTTCTTATCCTTCTTTCGCTTCTTCTCCTTGTCAGGCTTTTGCTCTTCTTTGGCTTTTCGCTTGTCACCACCTGTCCGGCTCGGCGGCATGCGGCTACTGGTTGAGCCACCATGGAGATTGCGTCCCAAGCCAGGCTCAGCAAGCTCTTCAGTGATCTCGCGTACCATTGGTTTGAACCTGGCACGCTCATCCTCCACCTTTTGCTTCACTTCTGCAGAAAAGTCACGCTTCTGCCGAGCTGGTGTCGCTGGCTTGGCTTTGGCTTTAGCAGCCTTTGCTTTCGCACCTCGACCGCGACCGCGGCCCCGGATTGGAGCAGCCGCAGGCTTGTCAATCTTGTCGGCATCGGCATCGGCCCCTGAGTCGGCGCTGGCATCGTCGTCCGGCAGCAGCCCAGCAGGATCAACTCTTTCATGCTCGTCCTCCGTTTGGTGGAGGATTTCGTTGTCGGGGACGACCGGCTCGGGTGCTGCACCGGTTTCCGCATCTTCTGGTCGACGTCCAGCCAAAACGTCCTCTGCACGCTTGAGCATGTCCTGGATCTTCTGGTCATCGGGTTGTTGGCTACAGTCCTGATTAGAGCAAAACAGAGCAACTGCGGAGGCCGAAAACCTCAACTAACACATGAACGGTTACTCTGCTGCAACCAAGCGCACGAATTTCCGTTTCTTGTGGTGTTGCCATAAAAAACGGACCACCATGATCAAAGCCTGGGCTTTGGTCCATTTGCCGCCTCCGAAGCTTCTGCTGGTGCTGTAGTATTTCTTGATCTTCGGATTGCGCAATGCTTCATCCGTCAGTGGACGAGGGTAGTATGCCTGGAAGCTGGATGTTCGGAACTGGTACACCAGCAAGCAATTGATGTCAGGGCGGAGGCTTTTCAAGCAGTCTGGCGTTGCAGTGAAGGCTGCGGCACGGGGTTGGTTCACCCGTGCCTTGATCAACTGCTCCGTTTCTTCAGACTCCAAAGCCTCGGCCAACACTTTGTACATTTTGGCATCATCGCCTGCTGTTTTTTCCACCTTCTCGAGCTCCTCAATCGCTTCACGGATGCCAGTGACCTTGACCACATTGCGGCTTGATGTCTCCAGGAATCGTTTCGCTCTTTCCCAGTGTTGCTCGGCAGTCTCTTCTCGAAACCACACGCGAACCAATGACATCCTTACTCATCTTGCTTTTACTAAAAACGGAGACGCATGTACTGAAGTTACTAAAGTGTCAAGGAGAAGTTCGGTTCGCAGGATGCATCGCTACTGTCCCGGCTTCAAATGCAGCAACCAGCAATCATGTCATAATTATTCAAGGAAACCAAGCAAGACCACCACGACAACAGCAAGCACCAACATCAGCATCAGCATCTTCACCAGCACCAACACCAGAAGCACCAGCAGCCGCCGCAGCGCCCAGCACCAACAGCAGCACCAGCACCAGCAGAAGCACCTCAACCACCATCAGAACCGCCACCAGAAGCACCACCACCAACAACAACCACCATCACCACCACCCTGCCGCCATCACCACCACCACCACCACCCACCACCACCACCACGACCACCGCCACCACCACGACGACACAACCACAACAACAACAGCAACAACAACAACAACAACAACAACAACAACAACAACCACGACGACGACAACAAGAACAACTGTAAAAAAACAACCAGGAATAGCAAGCAAGCAAGCAAACAAACACACACACATGCGCAGAGCAGCAGCAATAATTATTGAGAAATAAGGAACATCACACACTCCACAAAACCTATATCATCAGCTAAAAGCCTCCCAACCCCATGAGTCCTGGCATACTTGGTTGCAGCGGGATAGAGGCATCTGGCTTAAAGTCTTAATGTGAGGCGTCGCATGTTGCATGATGAGAAGCCGCTTGCTTGCAGGAATGCTATTGAAGGAGAGACCAACCTACGAGAATGCATCCCAGAATCACTCTGCTCTTCGTTCCCACGGACTTCTCGTGAAAACGTGTTGCACGTGCGCCACACAAAACCAACAGCACAGACAGCTTTTGGGTAATGCTACTGTCCAATCGCCCATGAGAGAGCAAGTGCGGGATCAGTCTCAACGGTTGCCCACTCTGCTGGAGATGCAGGCCTTCTCCCGTCGCACCTGTTGCGTTTCAAATTTTACTGTCCAAAGGTTGCAGGCTTACAGGCGCAAAGCAACATAACTACGTGGAGGCTCCAACAGGCTTCGGGGGGCATGTCCTTCAGGTTTGGAATGATGGGGTATTGCAAACTGTGTTGATAATGCGAGACCCTGTCAAGAATAGGTCTGTTGGCAAGGAGCAAACACGCGTTGGGATTCCGACAAACTCCTCTTGGGAAGCATCCTCAGGAACCTCTGGCCCATCCAAATGCACAGTCGCAGTCAAGAGGAAACGGTCTCGAGCTTCTTGCAAGCTCATGTTCGGGTAGGACAGGCGGAAGCACCCATCCTCAGATCAATGCAAACCAGCACTGGGGCGCCTCTCGAGAATGCACCACACACAGCAAAAACATGACAGTAACATTCACCAAGCACCTATAGGCATCTAGAACCCGGTCATGCGCATGCCCAGTCTCGGAAATCTCGTCTACACGCCACAGTGCGACGGCCATGGAAAAGCATCCCAGCGACAAGAACGCGGAACCGTCCACTCGTCGTCTGTAAACAAACCCTTCTTGCAGCAGCAGACTTGTCCAACACCCCCCGAGGCCTGCAAACCTCTTTGGGTACGTCGTTCTCAGGGCAGTCAACGCAGCAACCTCTCTGAATTCAGCCGGCTGCCCGGCTGGCTTGATCTGCGCTTCAGCTTTCTCGAAACCTAGTTCTGGGCTACTCAAGCGCACGATTTCAACTTGTTAAAGTCAAGGCGGGGCGAAGGGGTTTTTGAGTAGAGTATGACAGCAAACACACGACATTGGTTGCCTCCCGCCTGTCTTGCACGTTTCCTTAGCTTTGGTCGCGAGGGAAGAGGTGACTCCCGCATGTTCTCCGAACACCAGCTCGCGGTTCAAGCTATGCTTTCGGGCCGTTTCATTCACAAACTCGCCCGGCAAGAGCGACAAGTAGGGCACACTTTGCAATCTGCTGGAAATGCTGTTGTAGTAGAACACCCTTTCGGGTTGAGAACCGCTCCCTTTCTTGGCGTCCCTGGATGCATGGTCGGACGTCTCACCGATCAGGTCTTCCAGGGACTCTTTCGTCGTCACCGGCATATTCGCGATGTGTCGGCAGTGCTCGTAGATGGCTTCGGGCGCCCAGTGAAAATTGTCCATGTGTGCCCATGCCTCCTGAGACGCATGGCAGTTAGTGTGATTCGCAGCTGCTGTTTCACTAGAAAAGCAACGAAAATCAAACTAAGCACATCAGCGGTCAGACGAAAGGAAAAATAACCCAAGCTCCTGGACCATTGTCAACTTCCGACACCAAATGCTGTCCATGGCTTCCTTCAGCCCCTGTAAAGACAAGGTCGCAGCTGGAGGGTCGTGATTGGGAGTGGTGTGTGGGAACTGCAGAAGCTACAAAGAACAAGCACATGAGGTCCTCATTTTCCGGGTGAGGGGGTCGAGCTGCAAGGTCGGACGTGGCTGCCCTGATGATGACGAAGTCTTCTCGCATCTGTTTCAAAGCTGAGTTGCCTTCCCGGACATCAGCAGAAACCACACCGCACCAGCAGTGCGGCGGAATCTCACTGAGGGTCAGCTGGGTCCAGGTTCGCTGTCCGGCAGAGCGCACCATCATGTCATAGAAGAGCTGCATTTGCTCCTGAAGCACTGCCTCCTCGTCCGGGGACGCTGCTCTGGCTGCATCGTCTCCGAAACCTAGAAGAGACATCGTGTTGGCATCAACTAGTGTGCCGAGGATGTTCGCGATCATGACCAACCAATGGCGATTCGCCCACGCTGCATTCAGCTTTGGTAGCAAATCTTTGTCATCATGCTGAAGGGAATCATAGAACTCAGTGTAATCTTTCATGTGGTGTTTCTGAGAAACTGCAACCCTTAGTTACACGCAATTGATGCACAAGGCACAGGCAAGCTGCAGCACAACACGGACAAACGAAACATACAGCTTCTGATAGCTTCTGCCCCGCAACATCGATGCGTACAGTTTTACCCTGCCGTCGTGCAGGATGTCCCGTACCACGTCCAACGTATGGCGTGACTTCCGTTTGTCGCGCAATTCTTGGATGAGATCAGCGTGCACCTCCCGAGCCATGCCTCTTTGCTGTCTCTCCTGGGGCTCATTCGCATCAAGCCTCTCCGGCTCGTCCTGCTCTGATGCCTGGGGGGCGGCCTCTTCCCGCGATTTCAGAACATGCCAAGCATCGTACACCACACGCAAGAACTCCCAATACGGCGCTAAGTTTGTCCACTTCGCTGCCCACTCGAAGAAGCGGGAGGTCTTCACCTGTACACAGTTTCTGCGCGCTGTCGGGTTGGTTACAGAAACAAACTCGTATTTACTGCCATTTGGTGCCTCTTGAGCATTCCACCGCCCGACGCTGGCGATAAGATGAGCATGCACTGTCTCGTCGGCTGCATCAACCATGCCAAGATCCTTCTTGATGATCGCCGATAGCGTCGTGAACCTTGTTTTGCAGGTCCGGAATTCACTCGCATGTTACGCAACCCTCGGGTAAAATTCCAACACGCGCAGAGGCAATATCGTATCAGAAACAATACGAAAGAAAATTTAATTGCCGAGTCTGAACTCTCGACAGCAGACAGACGAAACGTTCGAAAGCATACACCAAGCAGTCCAGTAGCTTCAGGAGAATGAGAGACCAGCAAAGGGACACCAAATCAAACTAACACAGACATGTGATGTGCACTCACACGGGCATATAACTCAGACGATCAGCAAGTGGACGAGGTGGTAGCGCTACCTTCAGATCAAGCAGGAGAAAGAGCATGACTAGACTCCAACGACGACACAGCAAACCAGCCACAAACAGGAGTGACGAGAGGCTCGGACGAGCCAGGCGTGTGAATCCTAAGCCAGCTCAGCGCCACTGCCGCGATGTCGTGTGCAAATTCCCCTGTGCCCCAGGGCTTCCGGGTAGCTGCCATGACTAGTCGCGTGGCTGCCACCACACCTCCATAGCTCACGTGCAGAGCACGCCGAAACACAAACAGACGTAACCTGCACTGGAAGCTCAAAGACCAAGTCTCCTGCCAAAGACTTTCAGCTGACGAGCTGGAAGCGTGGCATCGTTGAAAAGGCGGTGCACGTGGTCGTGACGGAAGTAGCCCCGAAATCCAAAGTGGAACAGCATCATATGCAAAAATCGAGCCCTCGGGGATGGCAGGTGCAAGGCACATGTCCTACAACTACAAGCATGAAAGACAACTGCAACATCTTACCGATCAGGTGAGCTGCTGCTTCTTCTCTTGGTCGCCAAGAAAGACACACGCCCCTTTCTCAACTAGACTCCGCAGCACAGGTTGCACGGGAGGACTTGGGTGGGGCAGGTAGGAGTCAAGGTTTAGACCTGACCCCTGCAAAACGGTGTTGTGCAACGCCTGGATGAATTTCAAAGGCTCGTACTTGAAGAATCTGCTGAGCTTTCGTGCTTCCTTCAAGGCACCCGGTGCCACTTCGCCGGATGCCTCCATGACCTCACACTCTGCCAGGACCGGACTGCACACCGCCCTGAGCACGAAAAATATGACTGCAATCTTAAATGCTCAAGTCCGTCAGAGAATCGGCCAGCTTGGATGCCAACCGCAGCTCCAGTTCGGAATCCTCCTGGATCTCTGCATTTGCGTGCAAAGGATTTCCTGACAACACCTGGACGGTGTGGCCCAGCTGCTACTTCTTATGACTCCGCACCACAGTCTCCAACCCGAGCAACAACAAAGAGGAAGGTATGGCTTGGCAAGCTTTTTTTCCACGTCGCGCTGGTGCAGCCTCCAAGAGGGAGCTGCAAAGTAACGGGGGCATCCGCCCGCTAAGATCTCAAAGGATGCAAAATCCGGCACAGGTTTCGGAAAGCTGCTGGCCAATGCCTGCAGATCCATACAAGCGATCGCTGCCTCAGATGCAACGGAAGCGACAAACTCTCAATCTCACGATCACATTCTACAAATCTAAAACGCTGCGCACGCCCGGCCTACAAGTGTGCGATGCAATGGCGCAGTGCTCAAAATCCAGCCGCTATCTCCAGCCTGACGTCCGGGTAGGACAACAGAAACGACTTGCAAGAAGCGAGCCACAAAGACAGAGAGAAAGAGAGAGAGAGAGAGAGAGAGACAGAGACAGAGACAGAGACAGAGACAGAGACAGAGCGAGCGAAAGAGACTACGTGTCAAGAAGCAAGAAAACGGAGTCCATCTGCGACGTTGTCTAAGTTGTCTCCCCCCCTCCTCCCCCCCGCGTTGTTTTTCTCTCCGATGAAAGTTGCAATTGCAGCGTTGGTGGCAATGGTGGCGGCGGTGGTGGCGGCGGTGGCGGAGTGTTGGTTTGATGGTGGGTGTGGGTGTGGGTGGTGGGTGTGGGTGGTGGGTGTGGGTGGTGGGTGNGGGGGGGGCGGGGGCAGGCGTTTTTTCAACAAAGAAAAGCACTCTGGGGACACCTCGTTTGGGCCTCCTTTTTTGGGCGGTCCCGAAAGGATAATTCACAGGCAGGGGTGGGGGTTTTGAAACAAGGGTCCGACCTGCTCCCGCTTGCAATCCGCCAACAAAACAAAGAGGGAGCAGGTCGGACCCTTGTTTTCGCACAAGGCACAGCGCAGGGCCAGCAGGAAGGGGCACGGGGCCGAGAGGGGAAGGGCACAGGGTTCGCAGGTTCACAGACCACAGACCCCTCTAACCTGGTGTCCCTGGCAACTGCGCGGTTACAAGTGTGGGTTTTTCTTGGAAAATCGCCTCTTGCGACGGGCAGGTTGCAAGTGTGGGTTTTTCTCGGAAAATCGCCTCTTGAGACGGGCCGGTTGCAAGTGTGGGTTTTTCTCGAAAAATGGTCTCTTGCGACGGACCAAGATCCGCTCAGCTCAGGTCGCCGACTTCTTGGCGACCAACCCCGGGACTACAGGTTCCGGATCCGGGCAGCAAGTCCAACGGATGCAACTATCCGTTGGACTTGAACTTAACTAGGTTTGAGGCCAAAAAAACCCCGCTGATGCACATGATGCTCGGCCCCTGCCCTCCTACACACAAGTCCAACGGATGCAACTATCCGTTGGACGTGAACTTAACTAGGTTTGAGGCCCGAAAAAAACCGCTGATGCACACGATGCTTTAAAAAAAGAGAGACACAGAGGAGGGAGAGAGAGTCAGAGAGAGAGAGATACAAAATAATAATATATATATATATAGATATGAAGGAAGGAATACCAAAGGAGTATTTTGTAGGTGGAAGATACATACGAGAAAACATTACACCATCCCGCCTCACTTCATGATTCACTCTGCAGCCTCTGGGGCGGCTGCTTTTGGATTGTTCGTGGCAGTAGCTCTGCCTGCCGGCGCTTTGGAAAATGCTGCTGCTCGCCTTGCTTCTGCTGCACTGCCCCCGGGAGGAGCTTGCTCTGGAGCTTTGGGCATGTCGGGTGGTGGCGGTGCAACCAAACCGGTTGGCAGGGCCATAGCAGGAAAGGCTTTTGCCGGGGTGGGCCCATGTATCTCTTCGGCTGCAATCGCTGCCGAGACGGCATCGTCATTTGGCGTATCCGATTCCTCAGCCGTGGAACTGAATCACTGCGTCAAATGCATAGCAAAACACGACCACTCTCACCAACGTAAGTCGGAGCAAGCAGCGGCGCCAGGTGAGACTGGGACGAGCTGCAAGTGCTGAGAGTCCTAACAAGTTTGGCACGTCAATCACACAATAATTTCGCAGCCGAACGTACGTGCACGCAGGCTTCTGCAGCATTTCCAAACACAAGACAAGCCACGACAGCAACCTCTGTAGACAGAGCCCCCAGAGAGAGATCTGCTTGCAGAGATCGGTTCGATGGAGGGGGCAGGGTCGGTGCTTGGTGGAAGACGTCTTCGCACCAGTCGCAATAGTCGAGGGCGCTTGACTGAATGAAGTAGTCACTGGAGCCGCGATGCCTCCGGATCTCATAGTCGAAGTGCTCATTCAACGGCAGCTTACAGCGCCGACCCACCACCTGGGAACCACTTTCGGTCTCCAGCAGCTTCGCGGCGCCGTCCTCCTCGTACATGACAAAGTAAGGGATCGCCGTAGTTGACACTTTGCTCATGCTTGTTGCAGGCGTAACTGCACCAAGTGAAGCTCGGTCATCCTCCTCGGATCTTTTGCGCTTCAATGGGGTCTCCTGCTGTGGGTTGGTAGCGGGAGTCGGGGGTGGCGGTGGCAATGGGCTCGCCTCCGGAGGCTCCAGAGCCCCTGGACCCGGGACGGCGGGCTTGCCTGAAGCCGATGCTCGCGGATTGGGCATGTTTCCTGGCAGCTGCACGTGGTTGCTCACGTAGGAGTTGACGACACCGTTGCTGATGTATGGCTTCAATGTCCTGACGCGGTGAATATTTCCAGAAAGGCACCACTGGTCACAACGCACGCTGCACATTAACAGTCTCATGCAAGCAAATGCAGCCAACACACTTTCGCTCCCAAAACATTTTTGGGATCCACGGTGGGCTCACGGTGTCCACGTAAACGTGCTCGGTGCCGTTCGAAAGAGCAGTTCGGCCAGCATGCTCGTACAGGTGAATTGCCTTTTCCATGCCGTCCATGTATGCCAAGTCGCGCCGAACGTCTTCCAAGAGCTGCGTGGCATTCACTTGGCATGGACAAAAGCAGCTCACAAGACCAGAGCTGAATGAACGAGTCTACCCACTCGGACATCTATACAGGCGAGGCACCCTGGTCTCGAGTAGGCACATCACCCTGGCTTGCGAGACGAAGGTGCTCGGAGACCAAGTCCCGGACAATCGTGGCAGCTGAGCAATACACAGGCTCACTGCTCATCACTCAGACGCCCCTGCATGGCACTCTTTCACACTAAATGCATGTCCAAGCTCGATCCGATGACGTGACCCTGTCATCTGGCCCCTGCCCCGTCACCTTGAAGAGCAACTCCTGGCCGAACACAAGACACATCAAGACCCCAAAGCAGTGACTGATGCCTAATGCTTACACATGCTTCCGGATTGAGGCCCGCACCACTTTCTCACGAATGCTCGTGCTCTGAAGCACGTAAGTCGTGAACTGCAGTGGGGCGACGGCAGCGAGGAGGCCGTCCAACACGTCCTCTTCCAGTCCTTTGACGACGGTGGCCGCCGACACCTTCACGGGTTTCGGCTTTCTCCCCGTCGGTGCTCCGGGTAGATCTTCTCGTCGTTTGCTTGCCTTGGGCACTGTTGCGCCTCTCTTTGGCATCATCGCAGGAGATGGGGCAGGCACCATCTGCAAAGCCGCCATAGGAGCAGGCGTGCCAGGCATCATCTGCAAAGCAAGGCCCGGGGCGGGCATGGAGGGAAACATGGTCGGTGCGGGCGGGGGTGTGGGTGCGACCGCAGCAGCGGCCACGCTTGGAGCCACAGGTGGGCCGCTCAATGGGCATGCTGCGGCAGCAGCTGGACCGCTGAATGCTGGGGATGCCCCAGCAGCCGGAGGAGGTGGCGCGGAGAAGAAGCCACGCGAGAAAGGTGGCGGGGGTCCTCCAGCCATTGCACCCGGAGGACAGGAAAGGAGCAGCCAGACTTGATCAGCAAAAACAAAGCTCCAGGCAAAGAGCTTCTGCAGACTCAGCCAGCAAGGCAATGCAATCACAACTTCATTGCCGCATTTCTTTTTGGCCCATCAAGGTCGTGTCAAGCATCCAGCAGCCGTGCGCTGGCAAGCGCGCACAATGAGAAGACACCTACCTGGGGAACGACCTGGCTGTTTCCTAAGGCCTGCCGCATGTGCCCATAAGATAGCCCTTGAATTGGCTTGAAAACTTGGTAGAGAGGGACACCTGCTGCGTCAGCCAACGCCCGGAAAGTAGGGAAACCCATGCCCATGTACAGCTCCTTCAGGAGGCATTGCCGACCCGCGGCGGGACTAAATATGATGCCCCCGCCTCTTCTCAAAGTTGGGCAGGCGCCGCTAACAGCCGACCACGTCCTCCATTGATGTGGGTTATCGCCCAAGTGGCAGATCAAGTCCTCATAGGAGCATTTTGCTTTCACGGAACAGCTCCAATCATTTAGATACTTGGAAGCCCGCTGCATTTCTGCTTCATTCAGAATCTGCAGAGGCTGCAAATTCAGAAGCTGTTCTGCAGACAGCCCGTGCAGATGTTGGCGCGTGCAGGCCAAGTTGAAGCTGTCTTCCTGAACATCTGTTGGGCTTCCGCACAGTAAGCTCCGCGGCCTCAGTTCCGAACAATAGAGACCTTACCAGACCCTGTTCAGATGCATTGTCAAGAGGAAGAATGCAAACCGAGAATCCCCAGGCTAGTGTCCCTGCGCAGGTGGTGTTGAACGTGAGCTAGCAAGCTTCTGACGTCGAAAGTCGAAGCGACTCTGTCCCGGCGGTAGCCAGCGAAGAACTTCCTGGAAGTTCTTATACCCGCACCGCAACCTACGCTTGCTGGAATTCTCGGGAACCGTACTTTGCAAAATCTTTGACTCAACTCAGTCCTGGTGCGGGACATGAACTCAAACCCGACCATATGGGGCTCTTGCAGGCTCTCAACAAACTCGTAGCCTTCATAAGCTGCTTCGGCCAGATGCAAAGGGAAGCCCGGCACGTTCTCGACGATGACCAATGCAGATTTGCCTGCGCTGGCCTTTGCGCCTCCCGCCAGTATGGCCGGCATATGCTGGCCATGCAGCCCGGCTCTGTTTCCCATGGCAGAGAAATCGGGGCAAGGAGGTCCCTGTACACGCACTTCTGCACCTTGAAAAAACGGGCAGAACCTCCCATGGTTGTAGCAAAAGCTACAATTCACACGCGGTAGATCCCGAGCACAAGCGACTTTCTCTTGTAATGTGGCCCGCGATCGAATAACTTCTGAGGCTTCGTGCGCATCTTGGAATATCTGCAACACATCGCCGAAAACACATGCACTTTCCGGCAAGGAAGCAGACGGCGAGCATCGCATAGCTTCGTCAAACTCCTCGGTGGGCGCAGGGCAGCAGCTGAGCAAGCACAAGGTTATTGAGAAAACGGACGACATAACAGGAACCTAGATAAAAGAGAGAGAACACAGAGCAACAAAGTTTTTATTTAAGAAGAAATGTATATAGACATCAGGACAAGCTTGGTATATAATATAGTGACGAATCAGCAACATGTTCGCGAAGTCTGACACAAAGTAGTGTAAGTAGTGTACCTCTCTCACTTAAGAATCCAGCACCACCACACCCAGGTCACCCAAACAAAGTCCAACGCCTCATTACGTCGCAAGCATCTGCACCCAGACTCGCTCGCTACAACAAGGCACACGAGAGCTTCACCCCCCCAACTGACGAGGGTCGCAAGCCGTGCGCGTTGTCAAATCGATAGGCAGGGTGTATCTCCTGCCCGCTGCCTGTATCATCTGCGCAGCACACTCCCAAGCTGCAGCACCTCCACTAAAGTCGGAGTCGCTTCCCTGAGAATTGCACAGCACGGATTGGCACACACGCGTGTGCCCCATAGTTTGCAGCAGACATCTGGAAGCCACGTCGGCCCATTGGAAACGTTCTACTACTTGTTCAGGAGGCATGATGCCCCGCAAAGCAAAAGTACCAACATGTGTCACTTCGAGCAAAGCAAAGCAGCCAAGTACACATGTGGTTGCATGCAACAAAGCATGAAGCGCAACACAAAATTTCATGATGCAGAGGGTTGCCTGTTGAGGTAGTATGAGTCCCGTCGACTTTTCGGGTAGATACATTGCCGCGAACAGCTGCTTCAGCATGCCCGGGGTGCCAGCATCGAAACACACCTGTGGACATCCAGGCGTTTCAAGCTGCACAGTGCTGCTTGGTTCAAAGCACACATGCCAAGGTTTGGATTCACATGCCTGCACATACTTGGCATTCGCAGCGACATTGCTGGCTTTGAACCGGTAACAGGATCCAACCTCCTTCCGCGACACATACCCTCAAGAACGCTCAGGAACTTGCTTGACGACGCCCCGCCATTAGTTACCACTCAGTCTCCTTGTACAGCCGCTGGGTTGCTGCCTTGCGACAGTATCCGTGATGTTGCACAGCATCTTCCAAGCATCGGAACGTCGAGTCCTGGGCAGCTGCGGCAAGAAGTTTACGGCCGGGGGCCTCATGCGCAACCTCCGAACCCACAGCCGTGGATTCAAACACCGGGCCAAGTCCAAGAAACATGTTGCTGACTGATCTGAGAATCATTTTGCATGCTGAGGATGATGGTTTCTAGATGGTGTACATCATACGGTTTGTTTACATCAGAAGCTTCGCGAGCCGGTTGCTCATCAGTACTCGCCAAAGACTGAAAGCCATGGAGCAGGTGCTGGAAAACAACCGGCAATAATGCATATGCCACTGCACTTGCGGCATCGGACCCATTGAATAGCATCATTACAATGAGATCGGCCAGGTTTGGCGAGTTCATCTGAGGAGGCGGGGTTGAGCTCTCACAACATGAAAATACTGACATGCTATTGCCGAACATTAGCTGCCTGCTGACACCAAATATGCACTCTCGGCCTCAGCACAGCAAATGTTTGCGTAATCAGGATCTCTGCCGGCCCTCTCGTTTTCTGCACACCACCAATCGCGAAAATGTCGCCAGAAAGACAAATTGTTAAGCAGTGGTTGCTGCGATATGAGAGCCTTGCCAGCTCGAATAGCCACGGGCACCTTACACTCTGCATGGACTGCAAGATCATCCGACACATCAATAGAGAAGATCACAAATTTGCATCCGGGCAACCTGCAAAATTGGGATGCTGGTCAAGCTCGGCAAGCTGCAAGCTGGTTGCAGCAGGTCTCGGAGTACCCGCGCTGCCCTGGGAGAGACTGAACAATGCTTTGTATAATAAAACAACGGCCTGAGGTTCATGCTGTCACAACTTATATAGGCAAGTCTCCGCACACAATCCTCATCGGATCTCCGACGCCCCGTTGACCAAGCTACCAGCTGAGACGCTAACATGCTCGTCGAAGACACAATATCTGGCACACAATCTCTCAAGGTGGAGCTATCCACCAACCCAGGATCCAGAACGTTCTTTCTAGCGCTATCAATGTTGTGGCACATCGCCGTGCCGACGTGCGCCCACACTACATCATGACAGGACCTGCGCCTAGAGCCGTGACAGTAACACAGAAAGCATTCTGTGACAGTCCATGGGCATACACTGCTGGAATTCGCATCTGGGGAAACAGTCGCCCGTGAGAGTTCTGGATCGTTTTGAGCAATTGCTTCGACACTGCGGAATATCTCCTGCAGGGAGGAATCATAATCTTGTCCGCCAACATACGACATTATTTTGGGAAAGACACAATTCGGGCTCGTCCTCTGCGTGTCGCTGCCAAAGACGGCAAGAAAGACAGGTGAAATGCTCCACAGAGCCAAACCACTGTCCCGGATGCAGTAGACCGAAGTTTTCGGAAAGAGCCCATGGCTTGGCCATGTGAACCGCATTACGGCCATTTTCCTGAACTTCCTACTGGCACCTACTTGATGCACAGTTTATGAAATAGAGTTACCTTAGCCGCCAAGCCGTAGTGTCCAGGTGGAAGCATCTGGGGATTCATTGAGTCATGATCCATATCCCTCGAATACAAACTCCCACATCCTGGGGCCAAGCATCTCCAGCAACAACACTCTAAAGGTGCATCCAGACCCATAAGCCACCAAAACAAGGGTACATGCTCTACGGTCCGACCCTGGACCTTTTGAGTAACGGTTGGTCCAGCCCCTCTACCCAGTTGCGGCCACGCCTGCGGGCGATCTGTCTGTCGATGGTTGAAGAGGCGCACCGCCTCGTAAGGACGGGAACTCGGCGGGCCCTGGGAGGAGAGCCGGAGAAGGGAGCGCGAGTCCCAAAGGAGCATGACCTTCAACAACCCAGCGGCGCTTTCACTGTGCCAAAGCGGAACATCCTGTGGCCCGGGGTCCGGCACCCAAGAAAGCTCGAGCGAGTCCGGCTCCCTAAAAGCCATATACAGCGCATCTTCGATGTAATCGCTAGGGTCCCAGTTGGCCGACCCGGCGAGTTTCAAACGATCAGCTTGCAGGCTGCAGTAGGGTGCCAGGGCCGAGGAGCGCTTCTCCCTTGACAGAGGGGCACAAGTGAAAGACCGGGAGTATGGGTCGCAGGCGACCCCTCCTTGCACGAAGACGGCGGCAAGCACAAGGCCAGGACAGGAAAGAGCTCCAAGGGCGAGGCCTCAGAGGCGGCAGGTCAAGACCACAGCTAACACACAGGGCAGGGTTGGCGAGCCTTTTCCCCTGCATGCTATGCTGTTTGGCATTTTGCCTGGTTTGCGCCAGACCAGGCAAAATACATTTTTCCCACGGCTGCGCTCAGTCCCCACTGCTCCGCCAAGGGGAGGTGTCGGCAAGTAGGGGCCTAAACCGAAACTAGGCGAGGTTGGGGTGTTATCCGCAGAAGCCAGCTGCCGGCGGGGATATAGTTGGTAGGAACCACTGCACACGCACTGATCAAGTATACCAAGTGTTAGAAGGAATATGCGCGGCAACATGCACGGAAGATGTCGTGCGGGCATAAAGGCGGCTGGATTGTGGCTTTGGGCTCAGAAAAGCTTTCTGCAACCGTAAAGCGAAAGATACGGAAGCAGATGAATTATTTTGCCGTTGCGCGATTCAAAGTCGCGGCATGCACTTATAAATCGGTAGCGATCCGTCAAGCCTTTGACATTGCGGCGAGGATACAAGCTAGAGAAGATTGGTGCAGCATGGGACGAATACATCATCCACTGGGGCTGCGGCAAAAGTGCGGAGTTGTTGCTGTGCAACTGTCAGAGTCCAGAGAATGAAAGCTTTCTGGTCTTAAAGAAATAATGGCCACCTCTAGGAGGGGCTGTATTTCGGGGATACCGGTTAACGTGACGGAACACGAAATGAGCGCTTAGCGCCGTCGGCCACTGGAGCTCCCGTAGGAACTGCCATAGGAGCCGCCATAGGAGCTGCGACCGTGTGGATGCGATCCGCGGGGCTGCCAGCTTTGCTGTTGCCTGCGTGCATCGGCTTCTGCCTGAGCCTTGCGGGATCTTTCGGCGTCTCGCTGCTTCTCTTCATAAGCGCGATGCGCGACCGCCAACTGGTCTTTCAAATGTCAAATGTGTAACAATCCAGTCGTACCACTGCTCAGCTGTGTAGCCGGCTGTGTGATCGAGCTGGATCGGTGCACCTGAAAACACGACGATCATCTTTGCGATCTTGTGTTGGAGAAACACGTCTACGAACTTACGTACACTGTAAGTGCCCCCAAGCCACATCACGCAAAAGGGAAGATCGGTGACCGAGGCGATCAGGCCTGCCCTAAGGGCGGCTGGATTTGCGTCGTGCATATAGAGCAGACGAGCGATGCCCTCGTTTCGAACCATGGCATCCTCCTGAAGACCCCCACCGTCGGCTCCAACGCCAAGGTGTCGCTGCTCTTGGCTACGACCGAGGTTTGGCAGAGCTGAGCGGGTGAGCACGTCTTCGATCGCAAGGAATTCTCGGTCAAAGCCTCCGACGACAGAATGAAGCGTATAGTCGACATCATTGTCAAACCGGTCGAGGATCGAGGCAAAGCCCTTTTCTGAGCCTGCTTAAGCTGTTGCTTAGCTTTCTCGAGCGCCTCGCCGTCCAATGACTGCGACCCGCGTGACGTTGAGTAGTCACGGCGCATTTCATTCATGACTTCCTGGGCAGAGAGTTGACTCCTTGGCTTGCCCGCCGCCTGAGATGCGGCCTCAGCGGCAAACCAGCGGGCCGTCTTTATTTTTTGCGCTGCTTCTGGGACGACACCTTGAACCTTGATGATCGCGGCCCCGCACGACAGACTGAGCATCTGTCCCACGATGTGCCGGGCACCGCAATGCGGGCATGAGCGATACTGGCCACCCCTTTGGGGGGCTGGAGGGAGCTCGAGCACTCGTGCATTCGGCTGATGTGGTGCCGTTGCAACTGCACTGGGACGATTTCCTCCGCCAGATCGCCGATGCCACCGCCAAAGTCAGGCTCGTCCTCAGCATCCTGGTCCATGTCATCGGCCTCGCGCTTGCGTGACACAGCTGGTGGTGACTCCTCCTCCTCGCGGTCAAGCATAGGATCTTCCTTGGGAAGAAGGTCCGAAGCTGTGGCATCGAGAATTGCTTCAAGTGCGGGAGTCTCTGGCACAAAGATCTCCTGAGCAATCTCGGCCTGTGATAGGCTGATCTTCCTGGCCTCCACTTAGCGGGGCTGGATTGCCTTCCAAAGCTTCTGGGAAAATCCCGTCAGCTTCTTCAGGATCGCCAAAGGTGGGGCATCGGCTGCCACAACTTCCTCAGTGTCATTGGGGTCAGCGCGAGTGAGGATTCCGTCTGAAGTGGTTTCAAAGAGATACGCGTGATCAAGGGCCCCATCAGTAGAGACAACGATCTCATAGGGAAGATTTGCTCTACTCCCAGCTTGATTCTCCAGTTCGGTCAAGGTGGCCTTGTCAAAGTAGGAATGAAATTTCCCAGTGTTGCCAAAACCAGGTTGGAAACCGCCCTCGAGACTCGCAAAGGCTGCGTCATGCATCGTGCGGTGATACAACCGAGGAGGGTACTCGCCCTTCGCCAGATATGGCCTGCCTTGATAGGCGGCTGTCGGACCAAGGGCTTCCCTCTCCTCGTTGGTCAACCAGGCCATCGCGATGTCAGAATCGCCAATGTGCTCGGCGATGTTCTTGTTGTGGCCATGCGACGCAGAAATCCATGTTGGCCATATCTCCGTGTCGATGTACTCTCCACGGGGGTCCGCCGTTGGATGTCCTGAAAGAATTGGAGTCAGCAGCACAGAGTGCCAAGATTCCACGGGCGACATTCACACGGCGAGTGGACCACATCACATTGACCAGTTCGTCCATCCGAATCCACTTCCCGATTCGGCTCTTGAATTTCTTCTTGGCGCCCCGGACAAGGCCGGTGAGGTGCGTCTGGTCATTGATGGATATGTTGGTCTCGGGGAGATAGTCAAGGGGGATGGCCTCCTGAAGAATCTGTACCATTCCGGGCCCCTCTGGATCCTCCGTACCCAGGGGCGCGGGTCACCGTCGATCATCTGATTGAGGTCCAAGTCGTCCTCATAGTTGATGCCGACGAACTCTTGGCCGGTACGGGGCTTGATAGATCTGCTGCTTCTTCGGCCGGTCCGCCTGTTCTATCACCCACTTCTTTGCCTCTTCGAGGCGGGCGCGAACACGCTCCCACTCCAGGATGTACTCCGGGACTGCTTTCATGGCTGTCACAGGTTCGTCTGGAGGAGGGATGTAGTTGTTCTCCCACGGGTCGGGGCACTCCTGCTGAGCTTCCTTGATTTCGGCCTGCCTTTTAAGGTGGCGAGACATCTGCGCACGATACAACTGCTTGTCGAACACATATATATATATATGTCATGTGAGCGACTGCGTTCTCGTCGTAAGGGTACTTGCGCATGAGGTCCCCCCTGCTCTCCGGCAGCAACTTCGCGAACATGAAGTCTGCAGAAGTGACTCGGATCCTGTGGGCGATCACCCCGGGTCCAATTTGCCATTGGGGGGTACCCGGATCAAGGAATACGCCTCGCCTGCCGCAGAGTTCGTTCCCCATCCACACAACCACGATGTCAATCTCAAGGCACGATGGATCGGCGGCCTTGTTGACAATGTCCGTGATCGCCTCAAGGACAGCTTCGACAATCGCGTGCAGATTGCCTCCCCAGATTGCTTTCTGGCGCAGGTGCACATACTGCTGGATGATGTGCCCCGGCTTCTGGAGAGCCTCAGTCGCCCGTCATCTCAACAAAGGTCCGTGCACCAGCCTCGAAGATGAGAGTGGAATCACTCACAATAATCGCAGCCTTCTCACGGCCTCGGTTACAACCGGGCGGCATCCTTCCGAGTCCCTCATCGTTGATCTTGCAGATGTCATACAGGGCTCGGTAACCTTGCTCCTTGTCGCCAAGCGCGACGCTCAGAGCGGTTTGGGCTGGCACGCCCTCATAGAGCTGCTTCACTGTCATTTCCCAGTCGGAATCAGGAGTTCCACTGAATTCCTCTCCGAGGATGGACGCCCAAATGTGATGGTGGCACCATTCAAGCCGGCTCGCGGGCCTTGTTGGCGGCCTCCAAGCGCGTAATAGCCGTCATCTCTCGTGGTCTGATGACCCGCTATACAGGGGCAGGCTTTAGATGCAGAAGAGAAAACGCTCACTGCTCTATCGACCACAGGGTGCAAATGCCCTAAGTCAGCAACCTTGAGGTCTGGTACCTTAGCATCATGATGTTCCTTAGTGTCATGCTGTGAACTGCGATAATGCAATCGGAGCTGTTCATCAGCACGATCTTTCAACTGCTGTGCCTGGAGCCCTGCGAACACCAGAGATACGTCTTTGTGCTTCATGGCATGCACCTGAAGTCCATCCAACAACCCTTCTTCAACAACACCACATAACAACACACAGAAGTTCGTGGAAAACAAGCGAGTCATCTCCGTGATCTCAACAAGATTCCTTTGCAACTTCCTTAAGTCACCATCCGATTTCGAGTGTGATGAAGAGGGCTTTGTTTGCGAACATTGTGAGCGACTCGTCAGGCCAGCGTGTGCGGGACTCGTGTCAGGGCTTGAATTCTTAGCCGACACCGATGTTGCCCAAAAGGGGGGCAAGGACTCGGACAGTCACTTGGTGGCTAAGCCACCGATTGCAGCCGCCAGTCATGGCCGGCCGTCGGTGGAGCGTGTTGCTCAGGACCTTCTCATGGTGAAGGATTTCAGCTATCCTGGTTTGCTTTCGTTAGCCAATGATTTCCCGACTAAGGTCAGGATTGACAACAACTGAACAATCCTACTACCACAACTGGGGTTTCTTTTCGTTCAGCGGCATGCAGGGGATCACAAACATCACCAAATTTTCCCGATGCTTGCCGTTACATGAATGAGTGGATCAGCAAACACGCACGTAAGGGTTTCACTTGGACGTCGCTTGCAGTGAACAGAGATGCCAAGTCACTTTTACACGCCGATTCCAGGAACCTCAAGGGGAGTGACAATTTTGCGGCTAGTTTCGGGGATTTCAGGGGAGGTTTGTTGTGGATTGAAGGTATTGACGGCCAGGGCCCTAAGACTCAGACCAAGGCCAATGGCACAGTCGTTACCGGAGGATCGCATAATACTAAGGACTCTCCGTTGTATTTTGCCCCGCATTTACACCATTGTGTGTTGCCTTGGACTGGTACCCGCTTTGGTTTGATCGCATTCACCTCCTCACAGGTCGGTAGTACGAGCAATGAAGTAAGACAACAATTGGAAAAGCTTAAGTTCAGGCTGCCCACAACGGCTGCGGTCGCTGCTCCAGCCCGGCATCTGCCGAGGCCAATTGCATGCACCGATCAGGGGTGTCTTTGCACTTAAACAATGGTGGACTGCTGGCAACCATGACACGCCAACACATTTGTTACCTTTGACCCACCTCATCACTTCCGTTCGCGATGAGGGGGGAGCATACATTATCACGAAATTTTCGAGGTGATGGCATCCTACATTCGATCATGTTCGAGAACTGCTTGGCCCACAAGATTGACCTCTTGAGATCCTTAGGGTCGGCGTGAGGACATTCCTCCGCTGTAGGGTAGGTGCAGCTGAAAACTCGTGGGAGATAGGCGTGCTTACGCTGTTTCCCATCGGGCTCAATTGCGATCATCTCTACTGTGTTGTCAAAAGTCACTTTGGGAAGATCTTGGAAGTAGATGATGGTTTTACCAACCCACGTGCCTCCTGGCCCCTCAGATTGAACCTTTCGCCAATTAAAGCCTTTGCTTCCGACGTATGGTGCTACAGGCAGCACCTGGCCTGACTCCTAAGCTTCTGGGGTTCATGGGACAAGAATTGTCTGGAACATACCAATCAACTCTGTACTTTCTGTGATGACGGATGAGTCTGTTGCCGGTGAAGTCAACCTCCCAAAAGTCCTCATCATGCGACGCGGCTGCAGCAAGCTTTGGCGTGATCTGAAGATCCGCTGCATGCTCAATCGAAATCGCACACGCAGCCGGCTTCGCCTTGTCGCTGGACTTAGCCCTGGGACTCCTCCCTCTACCTCGCGTTGGGGCAGGAGAGTTCGCCCTTGGAGACCCTTCTTTGGGCGCCGCTGTGGCGGCTTCCGACTTAGGGGCTGGAGTAGAAGGCTTCTCTATGTCCTTGTGTTGGAGCCGACATTTGTCACCACGCGAACAGTTCCCTTCTTTCCAAAACTTACATGTTGCATTGATCTTTTTCTTAGGCTTGTCGCCCTTTGGGGACAGAGACCTCTTCTTGTGAAAGAATGGGCAATTTTTGCCTCTCTTGCATGTTCCCTTAAGGAAATCATAGGATACTCCCTTTGGGCTAGGGGTCCTAGACTTACCGGGAGACTTGCCTGTTCCGGGGGATCTGGGCCGCGGCCTCTGCGACCTGCCACGGCCACCTTTTCCAGAGGGGCTGCATGCACGACCGGGCGAAGTTGATGCTGCGGCACCGTACTTGTCACCGTGGGAGCGTGCAATGCGATCCCGGTTCTTTCGTTTCGTTTCCCTGGTCAACAGTTCTTTCAGGGAGTCTACTAAGAACCTGTAGGTGTGCTGTTCAGTACCTTCACGAGCACGATCGTAAATCTCGAGGTCGTATTTCAGACGCTTAGACTGTCGCAGTTCCCTAAGAAGGATGTCACGCAACGTCGTTTCGTCAGGAGTGTGACTTAGCCCAGACATGACACTTTCCCAATTGTTGATAAAAGTAGAAAGGTCATCATTGAGAAGTCTTACATTCAACAAATCCTCTACCGAATACAGAGAGCCAACCTCCTCATTCGTCTTGAAGTACTGATCAAAGAGGTAAAGAACCTGTCTTCCCCGAACAGCCCGGAACTTGAATGCTTCCGTATCCTTGAAAATCAAGATTTCACGGGGCAGCTCACCTCGCGCGACCTTAGTCAAAGTTGCAAGGAGTTTGGTGTCGAGGGTGAGAAACTTTCCTGGGTTACGCAGAGATTCGTGATTTGCATCTTTGTCATACGCTTCCAGAATCCATTTAAAAGCTTCATCAGGTGAATCAGAGGCTGCTCTAACCGCTTCCCTCGTTGCTGTCTTCCAAGACCGGTACGACTCAGGGTTCGGAAATTGGTAGATTAATCGTCTCAGCTTCTTTGACTTTGGGCTTGCTCGATTCCTCTTTTGAGTCACTTTTCAAGTCCTTTAGTCTACTGAGAATCGCCAATTGGTTTCCAAAAGACCTGTGCTAAGAACATCGGACGTTGGCGCGCCGAGGTCGGCCGCTGGAGGGGCCGCTACACTTGGGGCCTTCGCCACTGATGGTCCTGCTGTTGGCGTTCCTGGGAAAATCGGCGATGGGTTCATCGATTCAAACAGGTTCCTGGCGCTTTGGGGAATTGCATTGGGTGTTGCGAACAAAGGTGCTGTTGGGGCTTTGGGCACCGCAAACGGATTCTGAGACGGTGTGCCTGGGGCCGGTACTGGCTGACCCTTAGGGGGTAGCTGGACGTGCCTGCTCCAAGGCTTTCTCCAATGCCCTTTCAGCTGAATCAAGACGATCCTGAAGTTCATCATTCTGTTCCCTAAGCTCGCTAAACTTCTCCTCAAACTCTTGCTTCTGTCTTGCTTCGTAAGCGGAGAAATGCGCCTGGAATTGTTCCACCATTACGTGCTGAGATTGCTCCACGTGTTGATGGGCCTGTTCCCTAAGTTTTTCCGCAAAGCGAGATTCCGCTAGATGTTGATCCAGTGCATCAGATATGTGCTTTGAGCTCATTTCGGCAAGCTCTTCGCGCAATGCCTTGTCTTCGTCAAGGGCTTGCGCTTGCAAAATGGACATCTCTGCTAGAAGAGTCTTTTCACGATTGACCGCCTTGTACTCACTGGTCGCCAGTGATGCTTGAAGCTCCGCCACCGTTTCCAAGTGATTCTTCTCGGCTCTCTCTTCCATGTTTGCAAGTCCAATTGCTGCTGCCTCTTCATAGGTCATGATATGCTGCCTGTGTCTTCGTTCTGCATGAGCTTCTAGTTCCCCTACCTCAAGTCGCACCTGGTTGATGTGAAGTTCTACACTATACTGGGGTGCGAAAACGTTGAATTGTTGTACTGAGGCTGGTGCTGGGAAAGCTAAGCCGGGCGCGCTGCCTGCCCCTGCTTGGCCACCCGTGACCGGGGGCTGTACAACAGGAGTCTGTGCTGCCAAATCCATTTCTGGGATAAGTTCCGACGACTCGCTCATGCACTGATAATATTGTACCAGTTGAAGCCAGGCCGTGCTATACGGCTGATAACCTATAGTTGGTAGGAACCACTGCACACGCACTGATCAAGTATATCCGTCCAAGTGTTAGAAGGAATATGCCATGGGATGCGCATCTACTCTTTTTCCCTCTAGAGCACTTGTGCCATAATCCATCACACAACATGATACTTCACACGTGCACAAATTACAGGGGAGCAGCTTCTACCGAAACTAGCGGAGCAGGCCGGGGCAAAAGAGGAGCTACCTACTGGACGGTAAGCAAGGCTCTGCTAGAAGGGCCTCCAGACGCACCTAAACCGCTAGGGGGGCAAACCGGGGAACCAGGTAAACCACGAGGCGAAGCGCATGGCTCTGCAAGGTGAGCCTCCAGGCGCAGCACTGGGCCTAAACCGAAACGTGAGCCGCAAGGCGCAGCACAGAGCCCAAACCGAAGAACCGCGCAGGCGTGCACGGCTTAAGGCTGCGAAGGGTACGGGGTAGGGAACTGGAGGAACCACAGGCAGGAGCGCCGAGCCCGGTCCCCAAGCCCACAGCGCCCTCCTCCCCATCTTGCCTTCGTCCTCCGGGGCAGCTGCCTCTCGCCGTCTCTGCAGGATTGCGTCTGCCTCTTTTAGGTACGCCTTCGACCGTCGCCCACGCGGGCGGGACAGAGCGGGGCCCATGCTTCGAGCCTGGGGTTGTGAACCGAGCCGGTTTTGGAAAAGCTGCACCGGCGGATCGGGGAAGAGCGACAGCGTGTAGGCCTGTTCGAGGCTCACCAGCAGGAGGGAGAGCAAGCCGAGGGAGCTCCACCTGGCCTGTCATGAGCAGATCCGCAATCTGGGCCACCATGTAGGCTCCAAACCCTCCGTACTTTTCGAAATACTCGGTGAAACGGAAGGGCGGAGGACTCCCATCTTCCAGGCTCCTTGGCAGAGGCGAAGTAGGATTCATTCGGCGGAAACCCGTCTGCAAAACGGCCACCATGAAAAAGCCCGTGTAGGCCGAGAGCTCGCTCAGGCATTCTCGCTCGCCTGGCTGATCAAGTGATTCACCAGCAGCGTCAGAGCGGAACCCTGCCGAGCGAGCACAGTCCCAAAAGCACCGGCGGCATTCCGGCAGCGGCCACATCCAACGGATTGGGCTGTCGCAGCCCTTGTGCGGGGCGGCGGGCCCAACAGCTTCGCCACGCTTTGTGGACTGGGAAGGCCAGGCCCCTTTGCATTTGCGGTCGGGAGCACGACGGGCTGGCGATGAGCAGGCACAGGCCGCCGGAGCTGCTGCTGAAGAGGCGGCGGGGGCCCCCCGCCTCCAAGCCAGCAGACCAGGCTCTCTGAGCGTGGCTCCTGGCGTCCGCAGGGAGGACACCAAAGGCAAAAGGTCCTCGGGCAAAGTGTCAGGCACAACCCTAGCGGAGGGCCTAAACCGAAGAGTTCCCGGGCTCCTATTCGAACCACTAGGCGGGGTCGAGGAGGAGGCAGATGCAGGGCAAGGCCCGGGAGGAGGGGTCTCCTCGCGTCCTGACGAGAGTGCTCAGGCTGAAGGGCCCGAGTCAAAGCCCCAGCCGCTACCTGGAGTTGGGCGAATGCCTCAGCGAGGGATTCCAAGTCCAAATCGCTGGGCTGTGACCGATCCTGAAGCCGGGCCCGACGACGGAGAGCAGGCGAAGGGGTCTGAGGTCCCGAATGGAAGACCGGAGGTCGAAGGAAGAGGGCCTCCTTGAAAAGGAAAGGAACCCCCAAAGCCCCGAAGCCAACCCCGGAAAGAAACACAGCAGCCAGAACCACGAGGGAACCCGAACAGTGCGCAGGGCACCAAAGACCCCACCAGCCGGACGAAGCCCCACTAGAANAGCCCCGAAGCCAACCCCGGAAAGAAACACAGCAGCCAGAACCACGAGGGAACCCGAACAGTGCGCAGGGCACCAAAGACCCCACCAGCCGGACGAAGCCCCACTAGAAAGAAAACCAAGAACCTGGGGCACCCAGTTCGCTACCATGCTTGAGCACCACAGAACACACTCTCGACCTTACAGATTTCAGTGCTGAATTCTGTGCCCTCGTAGCGCTAGCGATCCGTCTGGCCTCCCCGTTCTGACTTCTGTAGCCTTGTACCCCGTGCGCGCAGGGTCCCACCTTCAGTGTGGATGAAGAGACGATTATCGGCGAGTTTGCAATGCTTGCTGTGCTTGGTGCCATTGCAACCCCACTCCTGTTAACAACATTGTGTGGATAAATCGCAAACAAACTGTGCACTGACAGTGCACCTTCCCGTGTCCTTGGGACCGTCGGACGTCGTCTCTAACTCGAACATGCGCGGGAGCTACCAGCCAAGAGGCTAACCCCTAACTCCGAAATACGTGGCATAGTGTCTGCTGCACTTTGGGTAAAATTTTATGGGCAGCCTTTCTGTCACAGCTAGCAGGGCTGCATTTTGTTGGCAGGAAACGAGGACGGATGCCTTAGGACCGAGGCATCTTCAGGTAAACAGAGCTACACTGAGGCACTTCCATGCCACAGGCAGACATGTCAAGAAGTTACACGGCTTCTGCGAACAAGCATTGCCACCTTTCTGATCCGACATGTCCGGGTTGAGGCAGTATGGTCTCAATCAACCATGCTCATACTCACATTGGTCCAAGCCTCTATCACACCAACCTAACTAAGCCAAGTCATCTTTTCTTCGTGAGCTAAGCTCCAGTTTGCCGGAACAGTTGAAGCCAATTGTAAGCCGTGTTGGATTGGGCTTCTCCAAGACCCGCTTGACAAGGATAATGTCGATTTAATGGTCACCTGTTGGATCACCCCACACCAGGTGATACTGAGTACCAATGAGTGAGTAACATAAACAAGGTACTGGCTGAAGCCAAACGCTTCGCACAGCTTCGCCACTCTCCAATGCAACGTGCTCTACCACGAGTATGGTTGGGGATCCAAGCTCATGGCATTCACATGCAACTCTTTTTCCAACCCTTCCTGATTTGGAACCCCAACTACACAAACGACACAAACCAGCACTTGTTTCAAGACGGAGGCGCTCTTCAACCTGCATCGCCAGCCTCTCCAAGGAGTTGCGCATCTCGCCAAGGACACGTTGACTGTTTCCTTGTCTCGCAAATTCTGGGGCTGAGAACGGTGCTTTGCCCTGCCAAGCCTCTATGCCCCAAATGCAGCACGACCTGCAAGAACGACGGCACATCGCAACGCACTTGGCCTGGGCCTGGGTCTGTCGTGAGCCCATCAGCTGATTTTCTTGAACACATTTCCATACAGTAGCTTGGTAGGTTTTGCAAGGACTGCTTGGCAAGCATTCGTCGGAATCTTCACAGTGCCTCCAGGACAGCCCCTAGTTTGCATCACTTCACAAGCACCAAGAACCAGATCTAGGAGACAAAGCCGGGAGGCGCTCGAGGTCGTCAGCCTGCTCCTCCAAGTCTGCGATTTCACGCAACATGTCCTCAAAGGTTGCACCCATTCACATACGGCTGCTGTTCATCGACACTTGCTATGCTCCATAGATCCCTCATGCAAGATTTGTGCAGGAACTCCACATGCGAGACATGGAATGTGCTTTAGCACCAGTGGCTATACCACGCTCCACATTCACTTCATCTGACTTTCATGACGTGCTGCAGTTGCAGACATCCGGCGTTTTTCCAGCAGCATCCTGGTAGCTTGCGGTCGGCCAAGGCATGTGAGAGATGGAGCTGGGAAATCTGGGGCTCTCCTCTCGTCAGAAAGCAGCTGCTGCAGCTCTACCATCTCCTTCTGTTTCTGAAGCGACTCCCTGAGCTCACTTCCTCACAAAACATCACAGACACACATGGGCCCGCGATCGCGCCGAAACATGAGCCAGAAAGCTTTCAGTCAAAAGCGAGACCAATTCGGCCCTGAAGTCGGAGTGCAAGTCCGCGGCCTGAACTCGCATACACTATGAGAACGACCCCGTGCTGCCCTCCATGTGCACCTCAGCTTCCACCAACAGCGTCGAACCCGGCTGGTCCTGCGTTCTTGCGGAATGCCACGAAGCGGATGCACCTTTTTTGACTCCTTCTCCGCCAACTCCAGTCTTTGGGCCAGTTCACGACCGTCCCGGGAGCAATCCTGTGAACGATTCTCCGAAGCCAGGCTTCCGCGCAATGTTGTGGCCCGTCCTCCATCGCTTGCCTCGTCTGCCACGAGCAAGTTTATGTGGGTTTGACACAGTCATCTTTCAGCTCGAGCTAGCCATCATTTCAGCTTAGCATCCGCTTTTGCCTGGCACCCTTCTTCAGGGAGTCCAGCTCGAGGTTCAACACATCTGCCCGGTGTTGCAAGTCCCGGCACCGCTCGGCCAGGCCACTTGCCGCACCCATGCCACCTCAGAGCATCAAAGCAGAAAACTAACGACAACAGCAACAACAACAACAACAACAACAACGCCAGCAGCAGCAGCAGCAGCAGAGCTGGGTGCTAGGTTGTGCCTATGCACGGTGGTAGCAACCACAACCACAACCCCAACCCAACCCCAACCCCAACCCCAACCCCACCAGCACCAGCACCAGCACCAGCACCAGCAGCAGCAGCAGCAGCAGCATCAGCATCAGCACAAGCACCAACAACAGCAGCAGCAACAGCAACANGCAACAGCAACAGCCACAGCCACAGCCACAGCCACAGCCACAGCCACAGCCACAGACACAACCACAACCACAACGACAACCACAACGACAACGACTTGCAGCAGCAGCAGTAGCAGCAGCACCAGCAGCACCAGCAGCACCAGCAACAGCACAGCAACAGCAACAGCAACAGCAAACAAATACAAATTTGAAAAACAAAATCATGTACTGTGATCGTCTGGTCCCTCTGCCCCCGCTTGCCAGCAAGGCAGGCCGCGCGCGATTGACTGCAATTGACGCCGGGAAAGGCTCATTCGGGCTTCCTTGCCAGTGCACCATCACTTGTGCATCGAGCTCTGCACTGACGGTAAGACTGCACGCTGCCCATACTCCCGGCTCCCCGATTCATGCCCCGTTTCGATCTTCTCCGCTGTCTTCGCTTGCGCAAGCTCGGCATCCATTGCCTTCACATGTTCACTGTAGAATCAAGAGCAACCAAACATCGCCCATTGCTCTCGAGCTGGCCTTCTTCTTTGCTGCATATGCTACGTCTCGCAGCTGCGACACTTCTTTCTGGAGTCTGGAGACCTTGTTTCCAGCATATCAGCCATATGCTTCGGCTGCTTAAGCATCCAGCACAGAAGCTGCATTGCGAGGGTCCGTAGCAAGATCAAGTGCTAAGTCAGACGCTTCCCCGCGCAAGGTTGACTCTGTGTGTTGCCTTTGCTGCAGCCCTTTATCATCGCTGTTGTCCTGTGCACGCGGTGCACCCCCAACGTTTGCGTGGGTCGTGGGCTCCCCATCTTGGGTCCTCCCAAGATGCGAGCCGCTCGTAGAGCTCGTTCTCTGTGAGGCCACGCGCCTGCGGCTAGCGAAACTCTCGTTGCCTAGAGTCGGCCTACACATCTACAGTCGGCCATCCTTTCCTCAACTTTTTTTTTGCTTTTGGAGTTTGCACGAGTCGAGTAGGTCTGTCGAACAGCTGTACTCAAAACGTGGGGCTAAGAAACAGAGGCCACGAGACACATGCCAGTAGCACATGTTGAGACGGTTGCTCAAGCCTCGAAATGGCATTAGAGAGGTCGTCTACGCATTGGCTTTAAGAGCCGACTCACCCTAGAGACAACTCCGCCAGCGACAAAGTTGAAAGACGGTCATCCGACAAAGAACCCGGTGAGGACAGTCCCCCGGGGATCATTCTGCACACGATCAAAAGCAGTCGGAGAACCTAGACATGACATGGCACAAATACATAAAAGATTTCAGTAACTCACCGTCTGTACAGTACTCAGTGGTCTTTGTGGCACGAGCTCAGAAGCACTGGCCGCCGAAAACGCCCGCTTGAAGAGCTCGTTGAACGTCTCGCCGCCACAGCCGCTCAGCACGGAGTTCACGTAGGCGTCTGTGTCAGGCGTACAGGTGCGAGTGATCTTGGACATCCGGGAAGGTCCTGATGATTTCACGTCAGAACGCGACGGCTCACGTAGGCAGGGGCCTGATGAGCTCGCAGATTGGCCATAAGTGGCTTCATGAAGAGCCGAGGGCTCCCATCAGGCTGCTGCCTGCACGCAAGAAGGTGGGGTTTGTCGGCTTAGGGTAACCAAGGACAAAACCCGACCTAAGGCCAAGCGCAGGGAAGGGCCTAAACCCTACAACCCTAGGGGATAGGGAAGGGTGGCTGCATCCACACAGTCTTGGTACGGTCACAAACTCATTGCACTCGAAGGCGGGCCAGCGCTCACAAAGGGCGCTGCATGAAGGCAAAGCGGCTGCATCCACACACTCACGATATCACACACTAGAAGGTGGGATTTACCGGCTTAAGGTAGCCAGGGACTAAACCCGACCTAAACCCAAGCAGAGCGAAGAAGGACCTTTTTTGCATCAGGGCTTGTGCAATCGCCTGAATGTCTGAGCATACGGAGGTTCAGCTCTCATGACTGCACTTCCATGCCCCACTCAAGAAAATTCGGAACCACGATGAAACCAGTAACNGGGCTTGTGCAATCGCCTGAATGTCTGAGCATACGGAGGTTCAGCTCTCATGACTGCACTTCCATGCCCCACTCAAGAAAATTCGGAACCACGATGAAACCAGTAACACACACGTGCGATCGCCTGAATGTCTGAGCATACGGAGGTTCAGCTCTCATGACTGCACTTCCATACCTTTCTCAAGAAACTCGCGGGGACGCGAAGAAGGACCTACACCCCCAAACCCCTAGGGGACAGGGAAGGACGGCAGCATCCTCGCGGTCTAGGTCGGTCACAAATTCCTTGCACTCGAAGGCGCGCTATTGCACACGAAAGGGCGCTGCATGGAAGGTCCTATTCGTCAGGTTTGTTTTGGGACGAAAGGATGGCATCCACGCTCATGAAAGCATTCATCAAAGGCTGCGCTAAGAAATGCACCGGTGCAACGAAGTGGACCCTGGTGGACTGGGAGCTTAAGGTTCCTGGGATGCATGTGGCGCCGCAGGTCGTGCTGCAGCGATGTGTTCAGATAGGCGTTCGCCAGCCTGGGCCGCCGTGTAGATGGCAGCTTTGGACCAAGCTTCAGCAGCCGCACGAGCTCGATGCCATCTTTCTCGTTCAGAGTCACGACCCCGGTTGTGTGCAATCTCACGAGCCTTTTTATCGGCAGCGTCATTAAGCTGAGCGCAGACAAAGGACAAGGTGAAGTCCAGTCCTGGTGACGGTTGTGGGCTGGAGTCCACACTAGTTGCACTTCGAGACCGAGGGCTTTGGAGTGACTCAGGTCATCGGCGATCTGTCGGGCCAACAAAGGGAGAACGCACCCCAGAGGCCTTTCGACTGAATGTAATGCGGCCTGGCAATCACAGAGCACAAAGATGCGTCCCTTAGCGCCCTGGTCCGCACAAATGCGACAAGAGCGAGCAAGGTGGCCTAAAGCACAGACCTCCGCACGGTATGAGCTTTGATCCTCGGAGGTGTCACTGAAGCCAAATGCCTGAGTGCCGTCTGCAGTGAGGAGAACGACAGCGGCCCCGCCCACGTCGTCGCACGAAGAACCGTCGGTGGCTGCGTACGTCGGGTCTGAGCCGGCATGTTGTAGCATCCGAGACATGGCCGTCGTCAGCGCCGCATCGTCGTCATCAGCTGCTGAGGGCGCCGCGGGAAAGGGCTTCAGTGCAGGTGCAAAGAAACGCTCGCCGGCGCGATCGAGAGGTAGTGTCAAATCAGGTCCGGAGAGAGCTCAGCTGAGGGCACACCCAGGTGACGTGGGCTCGTGAAGGCTCCGAGCCTCCGCACAAACAGAGTCGGGTTTGAGCGGCATGGCCACCACGGCATTTGCGAAGGTGTGCAGCGTACCAGTAACTACCTCCCGCAGCGACGGAGGCTCGTTTATGGGCCAGGCTGTCTGGCGCAAAGAAGATCCGGCGATGGCTTCTGAAGCTGAAAGCGGCATGGCGGGGTGGTTTCGGCAAGTCGAGGCCGCGTGCACAGGAGGGGTCAGCCCTATGGTGTCCTATACGTATTCGGTCTGAGGCGTGCGCTCCCTGGCATGTATATGCCTCTTCGAACCAGAGTCTGAGCACCCGAGGGTTATCTCGACCAAACACGAATAAGCGTTGGCGGCCTGCATGATCCTTGCGAGTAATGCCGGCTTGGTGAGGCATGAGATTCCACCCCAATCGGGTCAAGGCCTCCCGGGCCACAGGTAACTTACGGTCCACGGATCAAGGGTTTCCGTGATCGGCACTTACTTGCTCCAGCCATGCCGGCCGGTGGGTCACTAGCTTGATGGCCTTGCGTAGGGCCGTAAACTCAAGAAGAAACTGCGGATCGGTGTTCCAACCCAAGATCACGTGTTTGAGAAAATCGGGCACCTCAAAGGTAAAACCTCTGTGAAAAATTCCAAGGGCCTCCTGTTTGACATTTTTGATGCTGGTAAGGTCCGGCGCTGCAATTCCGGCGCACCAAAACATGCTGGAGTAGGCAAGCGTCCAGAGCAAGTGCACTTTCCGGTGAACCGAGATGGGCAGCAGCTTCAGGAAGTGGAGACGCCACTTAACCTTGTCAAGAGACAATTTAAGCAGTGAGCCCTGACCCTTGTCTAGATCAATTTGCACTCCAAGAATTTCTAAGTGCACACGCTGGGGGTAGCCGAGGCTTCGAGCAAGAGAATCATATGTGGTGTCGTCTGCAGGGGCGACAACTGAGCACCTTGAGGCCTCACAAAACAAGCCGAAAGCAGCGTCGAAGGTCTGGGACCTGTGAATGGCATCGCGCATGGCGAGCGCACGATCGGGACAGTGCTCAACCCACAACAACCTGTCATCCACGTACATGAGACCACGGACGCGGCCCCGCAACACGTATGCCGCCCAGAAGTGGGCCACAGTGAGCGCCAGCAGCGGACTGAGCGGATCGCCCTGAACGAGACCTCTGCTAACCGATGTCCATTGGGGGGCTGTGTAGCCTTGCGAGACAAACAAGCGTTCTGCACCGGAGTGAAAGCTGGTAAGCAACTGGCTTAAGCCGTCGGGTGCACCGAGGCGTGCCAACAGGGGAAGGACCGTGTCTATTTGAAGGTGATCGAAGAAGCCTTTGAGGTCTTGGACCACAAAACCCCTAACCTGGCGGCGCAGCGCACTGTAAATGCGGAAATGCGCATCTGAGGTGGAGTATCCCGGCGCTGCACCGAAGGCGGAGGGGGTAACCCAACTTGAGACCCAGTTTTTCAATTTTCCGCATATGGCCCTGGCGCCAATTCTCCAGGCGGTTTGGAGAAGGCCGATAGGTCTAGTGCCTGTGACTCTTTTGGGCAGCAATGCCACCAGGCCTCTTTTCCAATCTTTGGGCACAGGCGCACCGTTGAGGATCGCATTCCAGAGGCAAGTGAAGGCACTCCACCATTTGCTTGGCAGGCTCAATAACTCTTTAGCTGACCAACTATCAGGTCCGGGCGCTTTGTGACTCATTTTCTTGGCACACAGTTGAAGGTCAGCGGTGGACAGTTCAAGAGTGGTGGTAGATTTGTCGCGCTGCGGGATGGAGTCAATAATGGCAGACATGGCTGACTGGGCTTCAGAGGTTCGGGGCTCAGAAGTCCACACCTTGGTCCAGGCCTCCCCGTGCGTCTTGAGGACCCAGACGGGGTGGATAGCCGACATGGCCTGACCGATGGGTAGCGGGGCTTTGGCTATCTCCAGGGCCAACTCGGTGCGGCACTTAACCCAGGAGATTTGACGTGACTCATTGTCCCGAATGCGCTGCCGCCACTGGGCGATGGCACCATCTTTTTCTTGTGTCACGTAAATGTCAAGCAGAGACTGAACCTGATCCAAGGCACATTCTTCGGCATCAGGTGGCACGTAAGGGAGGTCTGGGACTCGGGCACGCACTCCACGCAGCGAAGCTTTGACTTTGGCACGAAGCTGGTGGTTGCACGGGGAATGGCTGAGTTCCCGGAGCCGATGACACAGGCGTCGCAGTCCCTGAATTCCGCGAGATTCATGTCCGTGCTGCGTTGCACGCGGGGCCGATTTTTGTTTGGGCACCGGCTCACACGGCTCAGCGTGCGAGTGGGCTCGGCCATCGTGGTCCCCTGGGCACAGGGTGCGTTCGGCTGCCAATGACAGTTGACTCCAAGCGCGGTCCGTGTCGATGGCCTGCAACGCGGACTCAAAGGTGTGCTCATCCCAGAGTACCTCAAAGGCTGTCTCAAGTTGGTCGGGCGGTGAAGACACCACCGGCGCACGACTAGGGAGAGCAAAGCTTTCTAAGTCACTTTGAAGATTGAGTTCGTAGCCAACTGAGACATGGTCACACAGTCCCTCGGCATGCCAAATTGTTTTTTGGGAAGAGGGAGGAATCCGACACCCCAAAATCAATTCTCCGGCTACGCGTGGGGTTGGTGTGGCAAAGTTGGACCGGGAAAGCATCGTCAAGGAGACGGAGCATGCCGCACCTTACGAGACTAGCCAAGGTTCCCTCATCAGCTGTTTGATTCATGTCTCCAAGCATGACGAACGGACCTCCAAAGGCACGAAAGGCCTGGGCAAGCTCGTCCATCATGGCATTGGCTTTGACAAGATCACCCGAGAACCCGTATGCCGCAGTGAGTAAAACAGGTTTGCGCTTGGCATCGGGGCTGTTAGCGGTGCCTTCGACTAAAGCTGCCGCGTGGCGTGTGGCAGCAACGGTGCTTGTTAGGGAAACCGGTCTGCAGTGAAGGTCCGCTCGGCAAGCCAGTGCAACACGGTGGAGGGCGGAACACGGTTCGGGGGTTGCAAGCACGACCTTCCATCCTAAAGCACGCCATTCGCGGGTGAAGGCCAAGCTGAAGAAAGCGGCTGCCAACACTGCTCGTGCGGGGGGCTCGAGAGCTCAGTCAGGCCAGCCGCGCCCGCCGCCAGGTCCCAACACGGCGAAGGGCGGGGGTGCCAAGGCAACAGGTAAAGGCAAAGGTGCTGCGGAGGTCAGGTCCAAAGGTGCCGGCAAGGGTGCTCCTGATGCTCTGATGCGATTGCTGGCAAGGGCAAAGGCAGCAACAAAACCCAGACACCCCAGGTTCCTGCAGGGGATGCTGGATGGACCACCGTTAGCAGGCGACGACCAGACAAGCCCGAGGACCAATGGCGACTTCGGTCTGTGGACTGGAATGCCCCGGCCTATAGGTATGATGAGGTCGCAAACGTGCCTTTCGACATGTGCACTTTACCAAGGTCTTCACCAACGGCCTCGAAGCCCCTGGGCCGGTGGTAACAGGGACCTCGCTCAAGCCTGTTGTCGAAAAGCCGACCACTGTCCTCCATGTTCGCTTCCACCGACAGTTCATGACCAAGGCCAAGTGGGAGGAAGCTCTCCGTGCGCCGCAAGCAACTTTCCATTTATGGATTGCGACACATGGGTTGCGGGTTCGTGACTCTTTCTCGTGGGCCCGCGAGCGCCAGAACCAGGAGGTCACCTCAGTGTTTGGCATAGCGAGGGTGGAAGTGACCGACGCCGAAGCCATCGTCGCCCTAAGCGGGGACGGGCTCTTTGTTGACCCGTCACGGCGATCTGCGTTCCCACAATTCATGACAGAGTGGATCGATCGGCTGCCTAAAGAACAACTGCTTGATTACTTGGCACGTGCTAGTGCCCTAGGAGCACAATTCGGGCTCGTTTGTGGGACCCGGAGCCTCGGAAGGCGTACGGCTCGCGATCCGAACAAGGCGACAGCTAGAACATGGGTGTTGGAACACGCCCCGCATTCATGGTCCCCGGTTCAAGCCGAGCAGGCGGCGAGCACCGTTTTCACCGAGGTCAAGATGCTCAGGCAGAAACGTACCAAAGCTGGCTGCACTTTCACGTTTCGAGGGTCTCATATCACCTCGCATGACATGATTGCTCTTCCGGTTGAGGATACGGATGGCAACCCCTCACAGGTGCTGTGGTGCCGCTGGGCGCCGCCAGCTCGCACCATCCAACGCCAGGCCATCCACACGTCGGGATCCTGGAGCTTGGTCCGAGCCAAGGACCCGTTTGATGTCAGGGAAACGTCTGTGCAGCCGGGCAATGACAGCGCTCAGGACCCGAACGCCAGCGCTGGCAATGGACAACAGCCTTCCGACCCCAACGCCCAAGTCGGAGACAAACAGAAGGCCCCTGCGACTACCGGGCCACCGGCCAAGCACCGCAAAGCTGAGCAGAGAGCTGTGCCCAGTGGACTCGTCACCAAAGTTGTCCCTGGAGACGGGAACTGTTTGTTTTCTGCTTTTGCCGTTGGGTACGCTGGTGCAACCGGTAAAGAGACTTTGCTGCACCATCTCCAACTTCGGGCGGAATTAGTGCAGCATTACTTGAAACACATCGATACATATAGTGCCTTGTGGGATAAGGAAATGCCAGATGGCCAGCCTGGCTCTTCCTTTGAATCGTATGTTGAAGCTGTGGCTCGCCCCGGCACATGGTGCGGACTGCTGGAATTGCGTGCGCTTTCACGCATGTATGACACACGCATCACCATCGTGCCTAGGGCGACGACGGAGCCTGTGTTTTCAGTGAAACCGTCTCAGAAACAGAGGATTGTCGTCCTTCTTTTCACTGGGATTCATTTTGATGCTTTGCTCCCTGAGCCTGGTAAGCAACTGCCTAAACAAATCCGAGAGGTGACCGCTGAGCCGCCTAAAGTCCCCATCCGAGGTGGCGGGGGCAGCCGCTGCACTGCGTGGACCGAGGACACCGTCGCTTCCGAGAGCGGCTCTAGGTCGTCGGGCAAGCGCTCCCGGCAGACTGTGTGGACGGAGGCGCCAATTCCCTCCAAACGCCGGGCCTGCACTGTGCGAAGGGCGTCCTCGGCCAAGACTGTGTGGACTGAGGCGCCGGCCCCCTCCAAGCGCCAGGCCAACACCGATAGGTCCTCAGCCCCTGCATCTACAGACCGGGATAGGCAATGCCGCAAGCCGAGCTCGCCAGCTGATGCAAATCCTGCTGGAGGTAGGCGGACGAGGAGCCCCGACTCGATTTCCCTTGCGACAACAGTCGACTGCGACACCCAGAGCCAGGACTTGCAAGGGTTTCCGGTTGATGAGCTTGCGCATGGTGGATCATTCAGCCCCACAGCGCCGCTTACCGGAGGCCAAAAATCAGGGTTTTCCAGACCCCCATTTTCGGCTCGAAAGCGGGGTCTGTCGGGGCCCCCAAAACGCAGGCGCAAGAGTCCGCTAACGCGCAAGGAATCAGTCGTAAGCGCTTTCGGCCCCAGGTTCCCGGAGATGTGCCTAAGAATGGCATGTATTGCTGCAAACTGTGCTCTTTCCGCATGCCGGTTAAGGACCAAAAGCAGCTATGTTCTGTCAGATACAACCATTGCAAGAGACATCATGAAGGCGAAGGCCTCCCGGGCCATGCTCGCCGTCAGGAGGACTACGTTGTCCCCATCAAGGATGAGCGGCAAGCTTTCTTTTGGAAATGTCAGTGGTGCAAGTGTGGCGTCCGAAAGGCCGTTGCGGAGGCTGCCAGCTCCGTCATGATTGAACGGGCAATCAGGGCCCACCTCAATGCCAAACACCCCAAGAAGACTAAACAGGCACGCCAGCAGGCACACACCGCCCAAAAATCGAGGGTTCTTAAGTGTTTCTAAAGCCTTCTCGAAAAGGGCCTATTTTTTCAGAGGGGATACGAGAGCTTCGTCTGGCCCATTCTCAAGAACTTCCGCAAACGAGATAAGACCCGATTGTCCCTCCTGCGCGCGTGGCGATGCAGCCAGTGTCACATGTGTTTCAAAAGTGTTAGGAGTGTCAATACCCATAAATCTTGCAGCGATGCCATTGTTGCCAACAGCAGGAAATGCAAGCTACAGCACGTCGCCATTGTCAGGACTTGGTGCCGCAAGCATCCTCAGAGCCACACTGTCCCCGAGGAAGAGCTACAGGTCATTTTCAGCCTGGCCAAGCTCGCCTTGCAGGGTCGCGACATCCGTGTGCCGGTGTGATCCGTTTCGCCTCTTGCAACCTTGCTGGAGTCGGCATCTCTCGCACTGCCATGACTCTCCGACATCTTCAATCTTTTAGCCCCGATGTCATTTCCCTGCAGGAAATCAATGTTCACCAACGCAGTGCTGCCGCCTACGGTGGCTGTGCACGAGACGGTTGGGCGGCGGCCGAGCCGCCGAGCAAAGCACTGAGATCAAAGCTGGCAATGGCTTCTTGGATGGCCTTTTGTACAGCTTGCTGAATGAACGCGTGCAGTCCTGCCGGGGCCTTGGGAGCAGGTCCTGGGTTGCTGGCTTCACCGACGCGCTGGGCATTCAGGTAGTTATGGTTGACACACAGGGCCCGCAGAGTCGCCCACAGCCCAGCCACACAGTTGGGGTAACGAGTCCACTCAGCGGCGCCAGAGGCCTCACCATTGCTTGGAGAACCGAGCAGCACCCTTGCTTCTCGCAAACGTACGTTTGGGGCTTGGAAGGGTGCCAGTGCCCAGACCGCCGATTTCGCAGCGAAAATTGGGTTCTGGCCTGGTCGCTCTCATCATCACTCCGGAGCTCCCACAGGCTAACTCCAAAGGGAAGCCCAGCAAACCACCACATCGAAACTGGCATGCCCAAACGGAACCCATTCTGAGCCATACCACGCATCTGTTGATGTTGGGCTCTTTCGCAAGCCAAAATGGCCATGAGCCCAGGCTCCGTACCGGATCCCCAAAGGACCTCACGAAGCTGGCATTGAAACTCGTGATCCACCTGAACCCATTCAGATGGAAGATGTGCCTGGTCGCATCCCCAGACCTGGCACCGACGTCGATTTCGAACAGCAGCTCTTGGGTCCAAACTGCCATCTTCGTGAAGGAGGGCGGCCATCATAGCCGCAAGTCTTCTTCGCATATCCCTGTCATAGCGGCTACCGCCGCTGGAAGGAGCCATGCCCCTCCCCGAATGCAGGCGTCTTCTGCACCTGGTTCCCTCCCAGGTCCCGTCTCGGGCCACTAGGCGGCCACGCCTGAGCCGAAACTCCTTTCCTCAACTTGTCTCATGCTGCGGGCTTAGATATCCAGAACTTCATCGAAAGGGTATTGCCGGAATATTTCAAACGTTCTGAAGGCAGCATGCATCGCATCATAACATCCTAATCCTAAGCGTTTAGAAGTCAAGCCTGGTTGTTTCGCACCGACCGCCCACCTCCCGGAACAGGCGCTGCAGCAGCTCGCTGTCCAACACTTCTGCTTGATTCCAGGCCTCTCAGCAGCATCGAGGCTGAAACTGCACAACGCATGCGAGCACGATGAAGATGGCCTTTGACAGGATGTGAGATCGTCCGCCTGATCCGGTCAGATGCAAACTTAAACTCGGCGCAGCTGCAAACGACAATGCGGCCAAGTTACATGGCTTCGGGGCCACCTGTGGTGCTGCATGTTACATGGGCAATCCGAAGAAAAGGCCGGACATTTAAAACTGTGTTGGCACACTAGTCACTAGTATTCCTCATCTGCCTTGAAACTTGTTGTCCTTCCATGCTGACCGGAAACCGTATAGTGATCTGTTTGCTTGGGCCTGGCAATTTACCATGATCAGTGGCATTCCGGGGTTGCGGTAAAGAAACAAGGAAGGGCTTCCGATGCCCTCCTTTTTCAGCAGCAAAAGCCGCTTCTCAGTTTATGGTCTCGGTTCGGCTTTTCCGAAAGGACTCGCTGCTTCTGAAGCCAAGGATCTTCCCTGCCGGAATGGGCCCCTGGCTGCACATGAGGCCGCGGACGCGGGCGGCCGATCATCCCCCATTTTTTCTTCTCTCCCTTGACAGCTCTACTCTGCTCTGCCCTCGTCACATAGCAGCCTGGCGGCCTTCAATCCCAGCTGTGCCTGAAAGATAGCTGTTTGCTGCCTCCTCGGACTGCTTGGGCCACACGAGTTCAACCAGTTCGAGGCTTCTTTGTACCATGTCAATATTTGATATTTTACGAGAGGCGGAACTGAAGCAACGCCAGTGGCTCTTGCTATCCACTGCTTTTTGCGCTCGTCAGCAGACGTCATCATCCACTGCATCATCATCTGTAAAGCTGACTTCCTCCTCTTCACACTCCTCCTGGCCTTCCCCAAGCCCAGCCTCAGTAGCGATGTCGGATGCCCAGAGCTGCATCGCTGCCCCACGTGCTCGTCTCCAACGAGTCAGAACAGGAGGCTCCTGGGACGATGCAGGCGGAAGCAGTGGAAGAGGAGGAGGTTCGTCGACTTCAGTCTGGTCATTCTTCACGTCTGTCGTGGGATCCGAGCCATCCTCAGCCTCGCCCTCAAACAGAGCTTCACGCACAAATTTGCGAACAAATGGGCCGGCATCCTGCCAAACCGGTATCTGGCCACGGCCGCCCAGCTGACAGCAATATCTTAGCGCTTCCAAGAGCTTTCTTTCCAAGATTCCATCCGATGCTGCTGGGGGCAGCTCGCAGCCCAATGGGAAATCTTGCTCAAAGGCCGGTGCAAAGGCTATGTACTCGGCGACGAAAGGGTTGTGGCGATGAGCTGCTTGAAGTCGTTGCAACACCTCTGCCTTTTTGCCCTCACGATCTTTCTTCTTGCAGTCTTGCAGAACATGGATTTTTATGTAGCTTAGAAGAGCCAAGGAGTAGAGCCCGACCGTTGCAGCCTCTCTTTTTGCATTGCTCGCAGCTTCAGCATCTGCTCCTATTTCAAAGAGGGGACCCTTCAGCATCGATGATGCCTCTTCCGTCATCGCACGATCCATGTACAAAGCCAGCAACGGTGTGCGAACCTGAAAATCGGTATCTTCTGGAGACATGTCCAGAGCTTCTTGGAGCAACCTTATGGCCGACCGCTGTTGCCCGGCTTCGGTCTGAAAGCCTGCCAACTCCACCAAGATTCTGCGCCGCTCTTCCCCAGGCTTTGCAGCTGGACCTCGGGTCAGTTGCCTCTGCAGCAGCTTAGCACGCAAGCGCTGCCGTGTCTCGTTGATTGCCTCTTCCTTGCCATGGGCACGGCGTCCTCGTTTCGAGGAGGACGCCTTGGCTTCGTGCCGAGCCTGTTGTCGGAGACTCTCGGCCTTGGCCTTGCCCGGGGGGCCTTTTGCCTTCGCCTTTAAGCTCTTCACCGTCTGTACAGGTTTTGGTTTCCCCTTTTTGCCTCCGGACTTCTTCCCCATGCGTGGATGGCGGATGGCTGTGACTACAAGCGTGTTGACATGCTCTTTGAATATTTAGCAAAGGTTACAGTAGCAGGCAACGCGATACAGGCCGCTATGCTGAACATCAACCGTCGTTCTCGTTGCTGGAAGGGTCTGTTTACATCAACTGCAAGCACCCAGGGAGGAACGAGGCTGAATGCAACCCAGCTTTGTGCTGCTACACTACACACTGAACACTCGCTTCTTCGGCCCCGGGTGGTTTGCAATACTATTTCGCCTACCCGCGTGATTGCTAGTCGCGAGAAAGGATGAAATCTGGCTTTGAAGCAAACGGCTTGATTGTTGTTGATTTTGACCAGTTTTGGACATTGGGCGCGTGTCCTACTGCGACAAGAAAGTTCAAGGCTATCAAGCAAAATGGAAGCTGCGACTCCTGCAATTCTCTGTCTGCCAGTTGGTGAAACCACCACTGCACAGGAAGTGCTATACGAACAGCGGCCCCACTTTCCATGACTCTTTCAATCAGGCAATGCCGCAGTTTTTTCTCTGCAAAAGCTGACACGGAGAAGTCAAAGCCCTTCACGCACTTGTCCAAAGCCCAGGATTCCCGAAGCTCGAAATGGCACTCGCTTTGCTGCAGAGCCTGAAAGTCGTGGCGGAGCAGTGGGCAGTGAAGGTAGATCTCAAGGGCGATGCCACGGAAGCATAGAGGTCCAAGGCGTGGAGGAAGGTAACTTCGGCAAGGCCGAAGAAAAGAATCAAGGCATCGCACAGTGTCCAGGTCGCTATGTGCCGGAGCCGCACAGAGGGAATCGGCAAAAAGCACGGCCCGCCCTCGTCGGAATTCGCGGATCACGGAATATCCTCGATTCACAGGGAGCGCAAGAGCCGCCTGTAACGGCAATCAGGCGAAGGCTGGCTGGCGACTAGCGCCCAACGCTCTGAGGAATTACAAAAGCAGCACACTCGGTCTTGCTGCCAAGCTGCTGAATAGCACGAGCCACATAAACATTCAGCGAGCACTCTGCTCTTCGCGTGTTCCTGTAGTTTCTTGCTGCGGATCAAACCACCAGAACAACCAATCGGTGGATAGTGTTACGGTCTTGTGGCTCTGTCTCCTTAGGTCAGGCTGACTCAGGCTGACCATGCAGGCCGTCAATCAGAGATTTCTTACGCCCAGCCTTTGAAAAGCCAGGTTGCTACAGTTTAAATACAGGTTTCAGAGAAACTCTTGCGTGCTGCAAATCGGGCAGCTGCTCCTGCACTGCACGCACAACACCAGGCCATTGGGGTGAGAAGTCATGGCCTGCCACCAAAGTCTCGGCTCTGGCACGCAGCTTCGGCATCCAAGCAGCGAAATCGGACTTCACCTCGGAATGGCTCCAGCGCCCTTCTCGCACTTGCGTCGACTCTGAACCAAAACGAGCACAATGTCCAAGCTTATTCCAAGCTTCCTACTTCGTGGCTCCTGAAAGCAACATGCGGCAAAGATGCGCAATTGTAGTAGTGGCAGCCATCGACAAAGACCGCATCGATGCTGTTGTCAGGCAAGGACTGCGCAGCTTCGAGAGACGTTGCTCGTAGAAGCAGCGCCCTAGCAATATTCGGGAATCGACGAAAAGGAACCAAACATGTGCATGGAAAGCCGTCAACAGCCCGCAGAAGACACATCACCTATTGTCAAGAAACAGCTTCTTCCGGGCAGTCCTGTCGAACTAGAGCTGAACAGGTGACACGTAAACCCTGCCTGTCGCCGAAAGAAGCATACAACTTGGAAGCATGGTGGAAAGCTACTTCTGGATGTAGTTCCGAATCGAAGTTGCCAGGAAAGGTGCCATCGGCACCCCAATATGGATCAACGCCAATGAGCTGCACGAAATCGCAGTGATCCTGACGACAAAACTAGCTGCCGGCTGCGTGTACGAAGCAAGCCCGTCTAGCTTCTGCGCGAAGATCGTAGGCAAGCGTCAAGAATGAATTTCGACAGCTGCCCCAAAAAGACCCCAACTTCAACGATGATGAGGCTCCCTCCTCCCCTTCGACGGCGCAGCTCCTGTGCCGGAACGACTGGTGTCACCACTACCACACAAAAGTTTATAGACCCTTTATAGGTTTCTTGTGTTCCTTGAATCCTCAATCTCTGCTATGCCAAGATACCTGTAGAAGAGCGACCAAAACGGCAAATCCTGACTCGACCAGGTAAAGCAGTCTTGCCGGCTCGGAAACTAAAACTAGACAGCATGCGTACCAAGCCAAGGCACGCAGGCCGGTGAAGCGTGTTTCCTGCATCAAACAGCAGGTCAAACGACTGTAGACGCAGATACCCAAATGTCGCCAAATTAACAGGACACGCCATGCTTGCCGAGCATCTTGCGTGAGAACATACTCGGGCCCGGGTAGTACAAGAGGCGACTCTGTGTTGCAGTCAGTCGTACCAAAGCGCAGCCACTCATCTGGCTCCCCCCAGGCAGTGTGCACAACTCTGCCGGCTGCAACCGAGTCGGAGAGCCACTGCCACTGCGTCTCACGCCAGATAATGACTGTCCTGGCATAGAAGCAGCAGGGTGCAGTCCGCCTGATATCTGCCGAATCCATCTGCAGACAAGCCAAGACGAGTTGCGACCAGTAGTACATCTGCTTGGCTGCGAAACCTTTCGGCAGGACAGCCGTCTCAGAACACACACTATATTCCACGGACAACTCTCACTAAATATTCGCTGAACGGGCCAATCCGCAAAGCAGCCGGCTATTGCGACCACGTCACGTGCCCCCCTCCATGATGAGGGCAGTCTGCTCTGGCTGTGTGGCCCGGTCAACTCGGCAGCTAACCCCTGTCAAAAGACTGGGTCATCACGGCGAACTGCAAACCATGAACTTGCTTTGTCCACCTCCTCCAGCGCTTGCACGGTTGCCATGACGGCAGTATTCGTGCCTCGGATGTCACGGGCTCGAATGGTGCTCTCCGTTCTTTTCTTTCTGCTGAGCGTAGGGCTCCTGCTTGTTCCAAGCATAAGAAGAAGGTATCACTCACGCACACGGGTATACGTCCAGCGACCAGCGCACAACTCGGCGTGACACTTTCTCCCAAGCAGCAGTTCCTTCGCCTTTAAACCAACCTGATGAACGCCGTAGATCCTCACCTCGACTCCACTGGCCAAAGCAAACCTGCGCACGGCACTGTCAAGCCTTGGACAGCCCTTCCGGACACGGAGACAACAACAACAACAACGAAGGTGACCCCTGCATCTGAACGGCCGTGAGCCAAAATGTCTGCTCTCTCTTCGTTCCTTCCGTCCTTTTGCTGGGGGAGAGTCCGCGCGCGGACCCGGGCTTAGGCCGCCCCGTTCCCCGATGTTCGGTGGAATAGGGCCTTGGGGTCAGAAGTAGGGTTTGCGTGCAAAGGGCGGTTTGAGCGGTAGGGTTAGGCCGTCGATGAACCCCCGACCCTGAACATTAGCCCGCATCCCGGCCTCTTCGCCGCGCCCTCTATGGCAACTTCCTTAGTACCTCGACGGCCTTGATCCCCCCACTGCAACCCTTGGTCGGTGAACGCCCTTCTGCCAAAATAAGAACAGCTTAAGTGCACAACAGGATGGAGGGCCGTCACCTGGGGTGGACCTGTTGGAAATGGCAACAATTGCTGAACATAGGATCACAGTACGTTGGTCCCCCCTTTCACGTCACTATACTTGAAGGCTTTGTGGGGTTGGGACAGTCGGAAGCAACACCACGAACAAGTTACAATGCTCACCGATATAATTCAACAAGTACGGTCCCCCCCCCTTTTTGTGGTTCGTGTATACTAGGTACTGCTTTCTGCGGGTTGGGACTTGTGGAAGCAGCACTGCAACAAGGAACCATATGCATCACAGTACGGTTAGTCCCCCCTTCTGCGGCTAGTGCGGGCCTAGTTTTGCGTTCGAGGAAGTCTTGTACCAGCACACACAGGGCAAGTTGTTTCCGCCTTCAAGGTTGCAGCAACAGCCGCAACACAACACAAGCAGGTCACTAAGACAGGCGGTTCCCCAAATTAGGTGTCTACCGATGGGTTTCCCCCGCCTTGTTTGTGGAGTAAAGGACAGGCAAGGAGCAACGAAACGTGCAGTGAACGAATACGGCGGGTTTACCAGCTCGGCAGGATCTGTAGAGAGAGGTAGCGTACGGAAATCATGGGTTCTTTTTTGTAAGGATCTCCCGCGTTGAGTGAATCTACTCAGAACGTCTTATGCGAATTTGCGGGCTTAAAGCCCATGCATGGTAGTGTGTTATGGCTCCGCGGCCCGTCCAATTAATCAAGCTGCAAGTTGGCTGCCTGAAATGCATGCAAAACCAGCAGCAGGGCACAAAGCGCCCCGGCTAAGGAAACCAAACAATTCAGAGGCAGACATCGTAACTGAAACGGGCGTGCACTTTTTTACAGCGCTCACTGGTTCTCAGAACTCGGCTCTCCGTTCCCCCGCCACTGTCTTGCCAGGTGTTCCTGTACTGCTCGAACTTGCCAACTCATGCTAGGAACCAAGCTCACTGCTCTGTTACCCCCTTGTCTCCATCTCGCTTCCAGCTGCAGTGGCTTGTCTCGGCCGTGGCCTTTTGTTCGGCGGCTCCCCGTCGCGTTCGTTAGGTCTCACCGCTAGGTGCAGTGGACTATCCCCCCTGTCCGAGGGTCTTCCATGCCCCCCCCAGGGCCATTGCGTATCATCGGCATGTTCTTCATCCCCTCGTGGCTGGCCTTCCATGTTGTCGTCGGGTTCGTCGTCTCCTTGCGGCCGGCCTTCCACGTCGTCGTCTGGTTCGGCACCTCCCCCCCAGTCTGGTGGAGTGTCTTCCGAGTCACTGCTTGCCTTTGTCACACGTGCCGGTGTGGCTCTGCTTGGTGTGGCTCCCCCGTCGTCCTCTTCGCGACGTTCGTTTCTCCCAAGCTCCGGCGCGGTTGAAGTGGTGGGTCTGCTGCGTCTCTTCTTTTCCTTCTGCTTTTGTCGCAGCTTATTGCGGAGCTTCCATGCGTTTTTAAGCATCCCCGCCACCTGGCTGGGGTGACGCATGACGAGCACACGGTTCTCCGCGGCGATCCGCGGCATATACTGGTCCACGATGCGTACTAAGCGGTCAGCTTGTTCCCCCGTCCGGAAGCGGTCGGCGAGGCGTTGCATGTACCTTTCATAGTCTGCCGTGCTCCCCCGCCTCATTGTCCACATAGGCTCCCCCCTCGCTGGTTGCGATTTTTCTGGGAATCCATTTGTCCATGGCCTCCGGCTCAAAGAGCAGGTGTAGCCCCCCCTGTGTACGGAACTGTGTCTTTTGCTCTGCTGGTGTCTCTGCTCGCCTTGGCGGCTCCTCCCAGTCGTGTGGTAGTTTTTGCGAACCTTCGCCACCCTTGGGTCAAGGCCGTCAAAGAGGTCTTGTCCCCCTCGCGTTTTTGAAGGTCCACGGAGAAGGTCTTGCGTAACCAGGTCCCCGACTTTGTCGTAGGGCTACAAACTTGCCCTTCTCGAGTATGGCTTCTAGCGCGGCCTGTCTAGTTACCTGGAGAAGACCCGGGTAGAGCGGGAGCGCCAAAGGCACAAGGCCCTCCCCCCTCCCAAGGCCCCCCTTTGAGCAGATGTGGAACGGATCGTCCTCGATGTCGCTGTAGGCACCTTGAGCCTTGAGCCAAAACGGCTACTTTGCTTTGTCTCTCTCTCTCCCTGTCTCCTTTCTTTCACCGGGGCTCGGTTTCAGAGGCAATTCGTGCAGTTGCCCCTTGAAGCGGGATCAAGAGAAAAGACAATATAGTGACATATTGCAGACGTTGATTCGACTCCTCACGGCATGCCGAGGGACTCTGCAGGGGTCGCCTTCTGTGAAAGCTTGCGCAGACCCCTGGCTCGTTACGAGCTCGCCAGGACTCATAAGAACGGCTGAGGGTATGACATGGTATGGTCCCACGAGGACTTGCAAGGAAAAACAACCTACGAAGCATGTATAACTTGGCTCTCTCTTCTTCTCCCAGGCTTGGAGGCGTGCTGAGCCGCCCGGGCATTAGGCCCGCCGGTCTTTTGCGGGCTGTTTCGCTCTCTCCTCTCCTTCCACACAGCCAGAAGGAGTAGCGTGCGACTCTTCGTCTCTCTCTCTCGCTCTCTCCCCCTCTCTCTCTCTCTCTCTCTCTCTCTTGCTTGCTCGAGATCTAAGGCAGAGCGGGCGCGCTCTACCTCCCCCCGTAGGGGATCCCATCCGTCCAGCGTCCAGCGCCACTTAGTGTGAAACGTCTGGTGCCTTCCTGTTCCCGCTCTGGGCCTTGTCAACAGAAAAGCAGTTTTTGCCGGAGCTAAAGGGCACTGGCCCCCGAGCTTTGGAACTGGTCAGCAAGGTTTGGGCCACTTCCCCGCCATTTCTGGGGCCTTCCAAACTACAAGCACCCGAAACAAGCTGAAGACTAGCACTGCACAGTTCCACGTACCTTCTTTGGCCCCCGGGCCAAGCAGTGGCCTGGCTAGTCTTGGTCTGAACAGTAGCTCCTAAGTTCCACATGGCATCGCCGTCTGCGGTGCCCGTCTACGGACTCAGCATCCCTCTCAGTACTTCCGGCCGGCGGCGGTGTCCATCCACGTCCCCGGTCTCTGGGCCCCCATGGCCGCACCACGGATCCCCGATTGCCGGGGCGTTTGCTCCGAAGGCTTCTGGCTTCGGTGGTGCTGGAAGCGGGCCGACTGGCTCCTCCGTCGGGTCATCGTCTTCCAAGGGCTGTCTTCGTCCTCCACAAGGTGTACTGGTGTGCCCCACAGCCCGGCATTCCACTCCGCCAGGTGGTTCTGTGCGGCCAGGATGGTCGCGAGCACTTCCCCCGTTGTGTAGGGTACCACCCGCCGGAGCAGGCTTTGCGCCTTAAGGACGTGCTGCGGTGCCCCCGGGTCTCTCCATTCTCCCGCCTCGGCGGGGCCAGCAGGGCCATCTCTTTCTTGGTGGCCCCCGCATCTTCTCCGCTTCGGCACATGGACCCCCGCTTCTTCTTCGTCTGCTGCTCTCTCCAGCTCCGCTCCGTTGTCCAGTCCCTCCAGGAACTCCCCCGCGGTGTCGAGGATGTCGGCGATGGCTGAAAGCCGGTCTCCAGCCGCCGCCCCCCGGCGCAGGTCTCCTCTGGCTTGCTCTGTCTCCAGGTAGTCCCACATGGACATGGCTTCGTCCAGGCATGCCAGCCCGTCTCGGGCTGCCCCGAGCTCCGTCGCTGCTAGCCATCTGAGGAGTCTTTGCCGCCCCTGGCCCACCAGGGTTGTTACGTATTCCAGCTCTTGAGTTTGGACGGTCCTCCCCGCTGTTGTGTCCTGGGCCAGGAGGAGGATTGCTGCCGAGGCCATGTGTAGGGCAGTGGGCGTCCCGCTGGAAGCTGGGCTGGGGGGGCGGGGGTTAGGCCTGTCTGGGCTTCGGGACGTGTCTTGTTCCAGGGTCCCGTCTATGGCTTGCTGTATGGTCCCCGAAGCCTGGTACAGCAGCGTGGTGAGCTCTTCAAGTGGTTGGTTGAAGCTGAGGGTAAGGGCCGAGTGCAGTTTGCCTTGCACTTTCCAGAGCTTAGCCAGCAGGTCTTTCTTCTGTTGGCGGGCGGCTGCAGGTTCTGCATAAGGGCCGTGTCGTCTGTGTTGGCTTCCTTGCCCCCGTCAGCTCGGGGTGTTGGGTTGCTGCTCGTGGCGGTGATGGTGGTGGGGCTGTTGGCGGTGGTTGTGGTATTGTCGCCGGAGTCTGGTCGTGGTGGTTGGCTTGTGTGTTGGAACATGGCATTGGTGTCTGGTTCTGTTGAGTGGTGTTATGTGTGGTGTTCGTCGGAGCTCGGCCATTCCCGCTCCGATTCGGACATGGGGGTAGGTGGCGGCGGGCGGCGGGGTGCTGACGCGGTCACCCCTGCAGCGTCAGTATCGGGGCGGAGCGTTCTGGCCCATCAGTTGGCCCGCTGGTGTTCTCGAGCTGGTTCCGGGCGTTGCTCTGTCAGTCGTGGTGGTGTCGGGCCTGTCTCGGCTGCATTGTTCGCCGCTTTGTGGTCGGTGCCTGGCGGGCTCTGTTGGGCTCGTGGTGGTTGCTGTCTCGCCGCTGTTCCTGGCTGCTTGCTTGCCGGTGGGGCTTTTGCCGTGGGTCTGAGGCGGGCTGTTGCTACGTCTGGCGGCGGTTGTGTGGGGGGTGCTTTGGTCGCCGGCTTTGTCTTGGGTGTGGTGTGGAGCGTTTGGGTCGCGGCTGGGGGTACGCCCCCGCCTTTGCCGGGGCATGGTCGTGGCATCCGGCGGTGGGGGTCTGTGGGCACGGTCCGTCTGCGGCTGCAGCATTTGCTGCGGGTGCGTCTGTTGTGGCAGCTGCGTTGTTCGCGGCTGACGGTTCCCTCCTTGGGCTTGCTGGGTGGGCTGTGCACCTCGCCCTGGGTTGGTCGTCGCAGCTGGTTGTTGGTGATCTTGGGCACGGTCGGGTCGTGGTGGCTGCGGCTGCTGTGTCTGTGTCTGTTGTTGCTTGCGGTGGGCGGTGAGCGCCCTGAGCTTGCCGGGCTGGTTGTGCTGTGGCATTGGTGGATATGTCCTGGTTTGTTGCACGTGTGAGTGCTGTGCTGAGGTCGCTTGCCCCTCCCAGCCTGTCGAGGTCCCCGACTTGTCGGAGGATGAAGCTGTGTCCCGTGTGGAAAGGCAGGTGGTGGGTGCCGGGGGACGGGGCCGAGCAACCTTGTGGAGGGGCTGATTGTATGAGTACCAGCCAGTGCGTGGGTATGGCAGCCGAGGCCCTGTTGAGTCGCTGGTAGCTTGCCCATGGTCCCAGCAGGAGGAAGGCCAGTCTGGTGTTGGGTGCAAGCACCGGCCTGCTGTGCGGGGGAGAGGTGCCCCCGGTGCTGCTGCTGCTGCTGGAGCCGCTTGCTTGCGGTTGCTGTTGGAGTCGCCATTGGAGGACGTGGGCTCGTTATTCTGCCTGTGTGGGTGGGCCAATCTTGCCAGCCTCCTGATGGGATGGCTCTGGACATGACCACTCCCGGGGCAGGGGAACCCTCGGGGGGGAGGGTGGCCGGCGGGTGGCGAGGTGGCTGATGTCCATCCAGTTCGCCCCTTGCCCAATGGGTATCTAGGTGTTCAATGCCTCCGGCCACCATCACGCCACAGGTCGGTGGCAGGTCTCTTTCGCTTGTACGGTGGTGTTGGCCACCGCGGTATCAGCGGTATTTCAGGTTGGTCATCTGGGTTCGTGGCGGTGGGCTGGGTCCGGTCGTCCTGCTGCGGCGGTCCCGGCTCTGCGGCCGGTGGTGGTCGCAACTGGTCGTCGCGGGCGGTGGCGCCGGTTGCGCTCGTTCGCTGGCCGCGAGTGTCGCCGCGTGCTTCTGTTGCGGGCTGGCCTCTTGCCTGCTGCTGTTGTCTTGCGTCTTGCTGTGTCCTGGTGTAGGGGTTGTCGGCCACCCGCTGTTTGCGCGCGTCCTTGGCCGCCGTCACGGCTTTGTCGCCGGTCTGTTGTGTAGGGCCCGGCGGTGGTTGTGTCTTCCCCGGGTGGTTCGGGGTTGCGGTTGCCGGTTCTTGGTTTCCGGCCCTTGGGGGTTGGCTTTGTTGTTGTGGGCTTTTGTCTCCCGCTGGGGCTGTCCGTGGTTGGTCTCTCCGGGCTGCTGCAATGTGTGTCGTGTCGGGTGCGTCTCGGGGGGCACGGCTCGCTGCTGCTGCTGGGTGGCTGTCTGGTTTCTTGTTTGGCGGCCGTCGCGGCCTTGTCGCCCGGGTGTTGTGGCGGCTGCCGCGTCTGAAATGGTGACGTCTCGGGGTCCCCTGGCACGTGGAGGTCTGCTTCCGCTGGCCGCGGGCCGTCGCAGCTGCTGCTAGCCCCCGCCGGGGCGTGGGGTTGGACACTGCCGTTGGGTGTGCGGGTGTATTGGTGTGCGTTCAGCATGGCTCGCAGGTGGGGTCTCCTCGGCCGGGTCCTCTTCCTCGTCGTTCTCGTCGTCCTCCAGCTCCGTGTCCGCGTCCATGTCGTATTTTCTTTTGAGCGGGGGGTCAGTGGATCCCCGGGCCTCGTCAGTTCGGGGCCTTTGCTTCCTGGACTCTGGCCAGGCTTGGACCTCTCTTCCAGACTCCGTGTAGTAGTGGTAGGTCTCGGGCGTGGCGCGGGTCTCCGTGTGCTCGCAGACCTCCTCGTCAGTCCTCCGCGAAGGGGTGGTCGATCATTGTAGCCTCGGCGATTCCTCGATAGGGGCGTCCCGTCGTCCCCGTCGTCCTGCGGCGGAGCCTGCGGTGGCTCACTTTCTTCCTCGCTTCCCCCGTAGTCCGGGCTGTCCGAGGGGGATGGTTGGCGGCGAACCGCCGTGCTTGCTCCCAGCCTCGTCGCCTGTCTCGTCGGCGTCGAAGGGCTCGTAGTGGGCGTGGCCCAAAGGAGCAGTTGCGCCCCCTTGAGCAGGAGAAGAAAAGCAACGACTCGCCGTCCCGCGCCATCTCAGCTGTGGTGTAGGGCTTGTCGCAGGTCGCGTAGGCTGTGGGCCAGTGCTGCAGCTGGCCGGTTGCAGGGAAGGAGGTATCTAAGGCAGGGTTGCAGAGCTACAGCCTGGCACAGCGAAACTCGCAGAGAGAAACTTTGCTGCATCCTAGTTACTGCACGGCAGGTGCAGACTCACTCCAGTGGTGCAATTGCAGGTTGAACATGTTGTCTGTCTGTTTTTTCACTCTCTCTTTCTCACACGTGTGGTCGGGGAGGCGGGGTGGGAAGGGACCTTCACAGGCTCCCCGCCACCACCAGACTTCCCGAGGAGAAAGGTTCATGATTTGTGGCTGCCTCCCCGAGGACCAGGGGGTGTCGTGTCTGTTGAGGGAGGGTTGCTGCGTTTGTTTCCCCGGGGTCTGTTCTGTGCCTGTGCCCTCCAGTTAAGACCTGCAATCCCCGCGATGTGTCTCTCGGGGTCTCTGAAGGAGTTGTATTGCCCCGGGTGTCTGCGGTAGTTGGGTCGTCTTTTGTGGTGCTCCCACCACTCCAGGTCTCTCCATCGTAGCTGTTGGCTTGCAAGGCTTTGCGGTACGCGCGCGACGTGCCCCCAGATCCCCCAGATGCTTGCCAAAGCCGCCGTTGACCATCGTTCGATGCCCTGCCTGTGTAGGGTTACTCTTGCTTCGCGGAGTGTGCGGGCCTGCCACTCCGGGAAGGGCTCCCCGGCCTTCTGGCCGGTCCAAGCATGGTTCGGACCTGCTGTAGCTGGACCGTGTTCGCGGCCTGGAGGAGGGATTGGTTCACTGGCCAGGCCGGTGCTCCCCATAGGGCCGCTGATTGGACTAGGGCGCGGTGCATCTGCAGCCTTTCTTTGATGGGCGTGCGTGCGCAGAGCACCGACTTGTGTGCTTGAAAGGCGCGTCTCGCTCTTCCCTGGAGTTCTGCCAGGACGGGGGCTACTGTCCCCGACATGTTGACTGGGGCACCCAGCACGATGAGCGGCTCCTCCGGCCCGCGAACCGAGACTGTTTTTTTCCCCGATTTGGAAGGTTGTGGGGTCCATGGGTATGTTGCTGATCACTTTGGTCTTGCCCGGGTTGCTGTACAGGCCAATGCTGGCTAGGAGGGTTTCGAGGCGGTCCAGGGCTTGCTGGAGTCGAGTGGGGCATTGGCTCCGACAGGTAGGAGTCATCCATATAGGATGCTCCTACCCTGGTGGGTCTGCGAAGTCTTCGGCTGTGGCCCCCATCTTCTCCCCGATTGCGGCTGCGAACAGGACGGGGCTGTCGGGGCACCGCTGTCGCACCCCGTTCGACTGCGGGATGGTGACCTGCTCACCTTCCACGTGGAAGGTGATCGATGTTGCCTGGATGAGCTGCAGCCACCACCGGGCCTCCCAGGGGAACCCCCTTCTCGGCCAACCCTTCGATGGATCTCCTAGTCCTTCCTGTAGCACCGTGTCAAAAACGCTTTGGCGATATCGATTTTGACTATGTACAGCGGCTCGGACCATTCCTGGGCCACCCGGGCCAGTTTTTTGAGCAGGAGCACCATTTCAATCCCCTGCTTGCCGGGGGCGGAGAATTGTAGGCGGTTGCAGGGTGCCAGGTAGATTTGGCCTCGGAGTAGCAGAGCCTGGGAGCACCACTTCAGGACGGTGCTGGACAGGGTAATCGGGCGCGTCTGTCCCCACTCGGAGGGGATGGCGACCTTGGGCAGCAGTATGGTGGCCCCCGTGAGGAGCTCCTCGGGGAAGGAGGCTTTGTAGAAGCAGTCGTTCACCATTTGTAGGATGCNGGGATGGCGACCTTGGGCAGCAGTATGGTGGCCCCCGTGAGGAGCTCCTCGGGGAAGGAGGCTTTGTAGAAGCAGTCGTTCACCATTTGTAGGATGCGTTTCGACCAATGTGGGTCTTGCGTCATGGCCCGAAGTGCTTCAAAGGAAATTTGCTCCGGGCCCGTTGCTTTTTTGCGGCTCCACGTGCGCATGGCCACGGTGATTTCAAATTCGGTGATCGGTTCCCACTTGCAGTATTTGCAGGCGAGGCTGAGGTCATCGTGCATGGCGCGCATCGTTGCTCGGGTTGCTCGGGGGTCGCCCCGGTGGAAGATGGATTTCAAATTTCATGTGTGCGGATAATTTGTCGAGGGCTCGTGGGTCGTCCATCAGCTTGGCTGCCCACCGGTTGCGGGCCTCCTCGGCCTTGAGCGTACGGAGGGCACCCAGCTGCCGACAGCGGCTTGTGCCGTCAGGTTACGGTGCCAGATGCGTCGCGGCCTTCAGGTTCTTCACGATCCCCTTCCACATTCGTCTACGTTCTGCCCCCGCTGGCGCCGTATGAGCCTCCCGTCTCATCTGCCTGAGTTGCTCGCTTTCCCGGAACCCGTTGCTCTTGGAAGATGGCGCCGTGATGTGGGCGGCCCGCTGTGCGATCGCTTCCCTGTCCCCGGCAATGTGGTCCGGTTCCCGGAGCCGTTGCTGGTAATCTGGCACCAGTTGTCTGGGT